>CAUZXS010005200.1:0-16448 GCA_963585895.1 Sepioteuthis lessoniana | reverse complement strand
CCTCCATAATCTACCACGTCAAAGAGAACGTCAAACGAAGGTCACCAATCAGCGTAATACAATCCCGTGTAATACCAATTTACAATAGCGAACGGATAGTCACAACCTCACTGGACTTTCAGTCTTCCTATCAATTAACTGTTGTTTAAACCAGGTTCACTTGTATCATGCTTCTGTTACTTGAATATATGTTTTTTCTATCAACCCCTTTTGCGTCCCCTGTGTCTTTCTTTTGTCAGCATCACAAACATTTTCCTGTATATTTTCATGTTTTTTTTATACGAGAAGGTATATTTCCATTTTAGTGTAGATGATTTCTTTTATGGCAATCTGTTCTGCGAATTGGGAGATCAGTCTTCGAGATTTGGTAATGTTATGTTATGAGTAACAAATGTGTTTATTTGTCATAATTAAACTTCTTCAGAAACTTAATACAATATATAAAAGCTATCATTTTCAATGAATATGTTTAACAATATCAAAATAGGTCTTCCTGTTGTGCTAATCATATATAAGACAATCGAAACTTACACACACACACACACACACACACACACACACACAACAATATATATACTTATATATATTAATAATATAATTATAATATATAATATATACTTAATATAATATATATAAGATATTCTCGGAGTAGAAAGACCCCAAAGTGTTAGTCAGGATGTCACTAAAAGCATAAAAAGCAAAAAGAAAAATGACGAGACAGCATGACTGGTTTCTTCGTCGCTCAGCAGAACTTAATCGAGGAAATATCGTGTAGAATAATTCAAATGTAATATTTATGACGAGGAAAAACATTTATAATAGAAACTATACCGAAATAATATTAAGTCTCATAAATATTTCCCTTTTTGCTATATTTACACGATATTTCCTCTATTTAACTCTGCATGGTCGATGACGAAAGCGGTCAATGAGTACGTTGTTTTTTTTATGCTTTTAAGTAACATCATGACTAAAACTTTGGGTATATTTATAGCTTTTCATATAAATATATTATATATATATACTATATATATATATATATATCAGTCCCACTGCACATGCAAGGATGTGTTTCAAAGTAATGTTTTAAGGGAATATTAACAGATTTGAATTCTAATAGACCGGTTTTCATACCAAGGTGAAAGAGCCCAGTCTGTCTTACTATTTAACCCATTGTAGGAGGGGAGAATAATTGGATTCATACCATTCCTAAGAGTATGAGCGCAATATTAAATGAAAACATTCTCGTTCAGAATTTTAACTTGTATCAACGAGTCCATTTCCTACGACGGTGACCATTACATGACGAACGCCTCCAAAGTTGTATAAATAAAAAACTAACAGCCAAAATATATAAAAGTATATATATAAAACAATATATATCAAAAGACAGTTTATAATATTTTATTGTGATTTTTCTTGAGATTTTTGCTAGTTTCTTTGTATCAGGGTCCAGTTTTATATAGACGTTGCCTTAGAGTCTGCTCCAAAGAGCTTTCAGTCATAGCAATCGATCTTTTTCACATGGATTTTTTGTAGCTTTGGCGCAGAATTTATTTTTGTTGGAAGAGTTTATTATAAATGGGGGTGATTTGGTTAGCGTATTAATTGTCGAAAAGTACGAAGTATCTTCATCAATTAACGTGCTGACCAAAACACCCTCATTAATAACAAACCTTTATATATATAAATATTAACATAAGAACAAACAAGAAAACAACAAACAATGATGACACGTGGAGTGTTAGAAACACACCACGTAGATACCATGTTTACAATGTCCAAAAAAATTTGAACATCCAACATCGTGTTCATTTTTTAAAAGTCTCTGACGACGAAGTTTTTTTCTTTGAAATAATTATTATTTCGCATTGCAATAGCCTTCTAAATAAATACAATTTCAAAATAATAAAATTTCTATTTTAGTAGACATTTTTTCTATATTTCTCCTTCGAACTGGACATTTACTTTTAAGAAAGATTTTAAAAAAAAGTTTGATAACTATTTCAATGTTTTTGATGACTGAATAATATATATTTGAAACTGCATAATCCGATCAAAAAAAGAAATATTGTAGAAAATCTTAAAATTGAAAAGGATGATTTCAGGAAAATGATAAGAAAAAGAATTTAAGAGATGATTTGGGGAAATTCTGTGCAGAAATATTTTCTTTCTTCTTTTTAAGATTTAGATGAGAAGACAGTAAAACGCGATGCCTAAGAAAGCATACAAACATGCAATCTATCCAGCAAGTTTTAACGATAGAGGTCTACTTTGATTCATTAAATTTTCTTTTCTTTATTTGATAGCATATCAATCTTTCTTGGGATTTTTAAGCAAATTATTTTTTTATTATTATTATTACTTACTCCTTTAGAGTTTTTTCACATCAGTGTTAGGCTGATGGTTTTTCACTGGAGTTTGAGTAACAGCAAGTCTCCTCAAGTTTCCAGGACTCTTCTCAGTATTCTGGCCGTTTTCAATAATGTTGTCATTTGGATAGTCTCCACTCGTCCGCCAACTTCCAAGTCCTACACGTCCTTTAATAATCCTTTAGTTACTGTGCCAAAAGCACCAATCACAAATGGTACAATTGTCAATTTCATGTTCCACAGCTATTATTATTATTATTATCATCATCATTATTATTATCATTCCTTTGAAAGTTTTAGATGGCAGCATTAGCTTCTAGTTTTCTTCTGAAGTTTGAGTGTCAGTAAAGTCTTTTCAAGTCTCCAGGACTCTTCTCAGTATTCTAACTGATTTTATAAGGCTGTCAATCCGGATGATGTCCACTTTGTCTTATTTTCAGGTCTTCCAGTCCGTTTTTACCAATCCTTTTTTACTCATTTGAGAGTTTTTTCACATCAGCGTTAGCAGATGGTTTTCCACAGAACTGTGAGTGACTGCAAGTCACTTCAAGTGTCCAGGACTCCTTTTAGTATTATGGACGACCTTAACAATGCTGTTGTTTGGATGGTCTCCACTCATCCTCTTATGTCTAGGTTTTCATGTCCTGTTACCATTCCTTTGGTGACTGTACCGAGCGCACCAATTACAATTGATATCACGGTCATTTTCATGTTCCATAGTTCTTTCAGTTTTCTGGCAAGGTCTTGGTACTTATCTCTTTTATCCTATTTACCAACCCCTCCCCTCGGGCAGGATATGACACAAGGTCAATTTTTAAGCGGAGTTTAACAGGTTTGAATTCAGAGTTTTCCTTCTCCTAGACTAGTCGCCTCACCAAGGCTGAAGAACCTAGTCTGTCCTACTATTTACCCATAGCTGGAGGGAGAATATTTGGATTCATACCTTTCCCAAAGGTATTAGTGCTATGTGAAATGCAATCAGTTTCGTCCAGGTTTTGAACTCGTGTCGCGGAGTCCACATCCTGCGACGACAACCATTACACCACGGGCACCTCCACACCACTTATCTCTTTTATTGTTTCCTTTCAGTTTTACCCCGTGGTCAGCAGTAACGGCAAAGTCCACTATTCGGTAGATTCTTTCTTTTTGTTGACTATTACTAGGTCTGGTCGTTTTGCCGAGATTAGATGATCAGTGAAGTCCCAAAGAATTTTGTGTGTCTCATTTCCTTGGACGGATTTGAGTTGTACATATACTATTTGTTCGTATGGTCAAATTTAAAATTCTCGCACATTTCTAGGTGGATCATCTTCCCCTCCCAGTTGTGTCTAGTCTTATACCCTCTTTGCGCTAATCTACTGCATTTGCTTATTATGTGATTAATCATCTCGTCTCTATCAGAGGTGCCCGTGGAAATGAACACGGCGATACGAGTTCAAATCCTGGACGATACTGATTGCATTTTCACATAGTACTAATACCCTTGGGAAAGGTATCAATCCAATTATTCTCCCTCCAGCTATGAGTAAATAGTAGGACAGACTAAGTTCTTCAGCCTTGGTTAGGCAACTAGTCTAGGAGAAGGAAAACTCTGAATTCAAACCTGTTAAACTCCGCTTAAAAATTGACCTTGTGTCATATCCTGCCCGAGCGGAGGGGTTGGTAAATAGTATCTCGTCTCTATCAGCAGATGAGACGCTGCTGTCGAGGTTCGTGAAACTGTCTACTGATTTCAGATAACCACCATTTAGAGTGGAGATGGCTCCTTCTCGATTAAAAAACATGTACTCTGTTTTGTCTGCATTCACGTAGAGGCCAATGCCTCCTGCTGCCTGTTCCAGGCTGTGCAACAGAAATTCGGCTAGGTAATGTGTGTTTGGAAGAATCACATCGTCTGCTTCTTGTCTTTTATGGTGCAAAGACATTTTCTTTTATAGATCTATCGCCTTTCTAGGTATATTATAAACAGACTGGATGCTAATGCATTTCCTTGTAGAACTATAGCAACAAAGTCGAAGAAGTCTGTGTCTCCATCCGGTGAGCGTACTTTGACTTTCTTGATTCAAAAGAGCATCATTATGGATGTAATAGTTTCTTTGGGGAGACCATAAGCTAGAAGTATTTTCTTCATCTTTCCTCTGTGTATGGAATCAAATGCCGTGGAGAAATCTACAGACAATAGTGTTACCTCGAGATTTTTTGAACGAACTTCTTCAATGATTCGGCGGATTCTTGGAATCTATGATGTTGTGGATCGTTTTCTTTCGAAAACCATTCTGATTCTTCGGAGAACTTTCTCAATTTCAGGTTCGATGCGATTGAAATGCTGAGTATTATAAACCTTAGCCACTATAGAAGTAAGAGTTATGTCATTGCAGTTCTTGGTGATTCCGAGATCACCTTTCTTGGCGAAGGGGAAATGCAACCTTTTGTCCATGTCTCTGTTGTATTCTGTTTATATATGGCGTTGCAGAATCGAAGAAGTAAGTCATCAAATTTCACATCTTCCATACTTCAAGGGATATTTTGTCGAGGCTAGTACGGTTGAGTTCTTCTCAAGTAAACTGTCCTAATTTGATGTTTACCAATCCAAGAGCCAAACATAGAGTAACATGGGAGACACTAGCAGATAAGAAAGAACGAAATAATGTGAAAAAGTATCCTTATGTAATAAAAGAAACTCAACAAATGCCGACGTGCAAAAACTCAAGAAGACACAAAGAGAACAAAAATAAACCCAAAAGAACAAAAAGAACACATTCATTGTCAGATGAATAAGATTAGATACTCGATAGAATATAAACAATCACGAATAGCGTGGCAGACCGTAAAGAAACGAGCAAAAGGAAAAAAAAGCTATAAGCTGCCAGTCAAAGAAGATCGATTACACATGAGGAAAGAACATTTTAAGAATCTCCCGTAAAGTCACAAATAAATCTATTACCAAAATTATCAATAGCAAGTAATATTTGGTATATATCTATCCAACTGCTCAATCACTGGCAAGGTTAGAATGTGATATAAGGACAGTTTTAAGGGGAGTACAGCAGTTTGGAATTCAGAACTTTTTTATTCTCCATGACCAGTTGCCGGGCCAATGCCACAGAATTAAGTCTGTATTTCTATTTTCCCATAGCTGGACTTCGAAAAGAAAAAGAAGATCCCAGCTTATTACAACAGCATTAGTGTGATATGTAATCCAACCTGCCTTGCCAAGGATTTGAACTTGGCTTACCGAGTTTATTTTTGACAATGATAACCGTTACGCCACGTGCGAAAAATATTAGATATAACAATGTAGGAAACCAATTAGTAGTTATCTATTTTAGAGAATGGGCGTATCTGTGAGGAGCTTCATAAGGGGTTCCTGCTGATTGTCTTCTTAGAAGCTTAGGGAACCAACGCCTATAAACGATACGCTAGAGGTTGCAGGTTCAATCCTGACTGCAGACGAGTACCAATACAGGAATACTTAACACTTGTACTCGGTTATGGCTAACGGAATCAGAACAGGCAACCCTCGTAGATTCAATAAAGGACGTAGTTCGAAGTTCCGTGTAGGTTCCCGAGTTTGACAAACACCTGAAAAAGGCCGGAGGACATATTGGTCGAAACGTTGTGGAAATAACAATAAAAATGAAGACAATAGTCCAAAAACCCTTAATGATAAAACTCATTAAGCTTCGTCTCAGAAATTTAGACAACTAACAAGATTCCAGCTATGCTAATTTAAAAAGAAAGAGAAAGAAAATACTTTTTTACTCTTCTATTCAGTCTGTCGTTTATGAAAAAAACAAAAAACAAAAAACAAAAAAAAGAAGACCCTGGGAAATTTTCACAACCAATTTTACTGCAAGTAACACATTTTAGATAAATATTAAAACTTTACATCCGCTTTAGACTGATAAACACGAAAAGGTTTTATCTTACTTTCTACAGTCAATTTCAGTGTGTTTTCCCTTAGAGTAAAATCAAATGTTTACATTCTTTATTCGTTTGTAAGAAAGTAAGGGGTTAATTTAAAAATGGGTAGGCACTTGTGACGTAGCTATTATCGTCATTGGGAGTGTCCTTGGCTACCAAAGTTCAAAATATGAACAAGACTATTTGCGTGTCCCAAAGTACTAATAACTCTGGGAAAGCTATGAATCTAACTGTTCTTCCTCTATCTATGGGTAAAAAATAAAATAAGCTGGGCTTAATAACCTTGGTAGAGCAACCACTTTAGGAGAAAGAAAGTTCTGAATTCAAGCCAGGCCTAGATTAGGGTAACTGCACGAGGCTACTTCTGCTCTAAATACGCAAGATGAGTAGTGCTTCCATGACTAAAGTTACTTGATAAGTTTCTCTAAGGAATTAGCTTATCGATTAAAAACACGTGAAATTATAATTGCAAATCCTAGCCAAAGTAGTTATCGTCCCCCTTCTGCTAAATACCAAAGAAAATAAATAAGTCCACCTGATAAATCAAGTGAGTAATTACACTCGCTTGCTATACAATCTAATTCATATGGGTACTGTTCAGCAACCTCAATTTTACCACTCAATTTCAGAAAAGAAATTTACAAAATCAAGAGACAATTTAATGTTTTTGAATATTTAATTTCTGTTTACAGAACTGATTTCTTGATTATATATTACCAGAAGAACCAACCGGTGTTACTCGGGATAAAATAATAATCTATGCGAAATTCACGTTTCATCAAGATTGGTCAATTAGCCAAGGAGTCCATTAATAACAAGCAAGCAAAGAATATTATATATTAGACTTTAAGCACAAAATTGTTTGCCTTTGGAATACTCTTTTAATTACTCTGACTTGCCCAGTCGGCTTGGGCTGTATAATACACCGACTGCATATTTTTGCAGAGAGGTAAAACCCAACCAACGGATGTCAAGGATACGACACTAAACTCCATCTAATAGTGAGGCTCCAGTCCTGGACCTTTTGGGGAATGGTGACTACTCTTTCATTGCGATTACTCCCAGATCCACTTTGACCCAGGTTGGTTGTGAATGTTGGGGTCCTATCTATGGGTCAAATAGAACTCTTCAATTATTTGCTATACTTAAAACCATTTGATGTTATGAAAACAAATGAGTAATATCAGATTGAATCATCAGTATTAGATAACAATGCTTAAAACCAGTAAACAGTGTACAAACTATAAATAGTAATAGAAAAAAAAACACTTAATTATGAGCAAACAAATGATTCCTGGCCCCTATAAAAGAATTACCTACAAACTATTAGTTTACAAATCATATATATAAACTGGATATGGAATTAAATAACCTACAACAGTTGATATGCCATGAAAATCATCAAACCACAAATTACTGAGACAATATATTTTTATATAAAAACAATTTTATATAGGTATACTAAAATATACTGTATTGTTATAAATTTCGATTGATTGACTTTAATAGCATATCAACCTGTCTTGAGTTATTTTATACTTAGAGGTTAGAGGTTTGGGAATCACGTTCCTTGTTCATTCATATTAACATCATATGTATATATATATATATGACGGTATAAGGAGCGTCATTCCTTTCCTAAGAGTATTAATCCGAAAATGAACATAATAGCATGACTAGCCGCAGTCCAGGATCTTAGCCACTACGCCCAGCGAATTTATACTTTTGAACTTCAAACCTGATGTTAAGGAAATTGTCTAAAAGCATTGTTTACTTTATATGTAGTAAAAGAAATCAATACAAAGAATTGAAAAACATTTTAAATTTTTTTTGTATCTCATCGTGCTAATTCCCCCTATGAAAGGCGGGAATCCATCTGTTCTCCCTTTATTTATGGGTAAATAGTAGGGCAAACTGGATCCTTTAGCTTTGGTATGCAACCATCAAGGAGAAGGAAAACTGTCTCGGTCTTTTTTTTTATCTTGGTCCATTAAAAAAAGAACTACAAACGCGAAATATCTTAAAGCAAATAAAATCCCAGCCTCACTCAGAATGTCGCTGTTTCTTTTATCTAGATTTTTTGCTGGGTAGACTTTCTTACCCGACACCACCTTATTATTAACAATAGCTGAGAGAAGTGAGTTCATTCCTTTCAAAGTGATTTCAAAGCGCTACTTTTCTGGTTTTGTATTCACCGTTGTCCTTTTTCTAAACTGTTAGCCAGCCAAGTAAATAAATAAAGATAATCATATATTAGTAATATTTTTCTATTAGATATGTCTGATATATTACTATTTTTTAAAGTTCTAGGACACACACTTCATTAACCCTTTCTCTCTCACACGGACACAAGTATTTCAATCGAATTTCATTTTTTTTTTAACTTTTTTAAATTCGTAGTGAAAGGGTTAAAAATAAAGCGTGTCTGTAAATAGCCGGCAACAAAAAGATGCTTTTCAACAGATAATTGCGGAGCAAATTTATGCAAACTTGATTATGAAAAAGTTCGAAAAACACAATTGGGAAATCTGTTGGAACTTATATTATATATTATCTAATTATGTATTAAATAAGGATCATATGTTTCAATTAAAACTAAGAATAAATATAACATATTTCTCTGGGAATATTGTAAATTAAATATTTCTTTTAAAAATTAGGTTTGCTTTGGTTTGGTTATGTTTTATGGTATATCAACCCTTGTAAGTTATCTAAGGCTAAATCCAGTTTATATATATATATATATATATATAGAGAGAGAGAGAGAGAGAGAACATCTTTGAGCAAGCGATAGTTCATTTTTTGCACAAAGTTAAATGGTTTCTAGCATTCCTATCTAAAACAAATGATTCTATTAAATATTAATCAGTTGTTTGCACACTGATAAAAAGTTAAGTATCACTAACGCTTATAATTCTAAATGGTTTTAAACTTTGCGAATAGTTTTATTTACACTCAATTAGATGTTTTCAAAAGGTAGTACCGCCCTTGGTCAAAGTGGACCTGTGAGTAATGGCAATGAGATAAACAAACTGAAGAAATTTTGACATAGGTGAAACTCAAACAAGTACGACCACTCTGTCTTAAAGTGGACGTAAGAGTAATGGTAATGATGGGTGTACTCTAAATTTCCCAAATGTTCAGGATTGGAGTCTCACCATCAAATGCAGTTTAGTATCATATCCAGGACACTCGTTGAGGGAGGTCTTACCCCTATGAAGAGATTCAGTCAACGTATTCTGTAGCCCCAGCCAACTTGACTTGTATATTATATATTTCTATTAAAATCAGATTATGCATCATTTAATTATAAGGATTACTCATATATATCGAGAAGTGTCAGGATACTCATTTCATGGGTAAAATACAACCCTGAAATCCCTTGAAACGCAGAACAGCAGAGCCACCGTTTAAAACAAGGTATTAGAGGAGGACAATAAACAACATTTTCTTATTCACTTTCAAATTTGCCACTATAGGTAAAGGGTCAAAACATAAATAAAAGTAAGGATCTGTAACATAGCCATGATACGGATATGTGAAATGTACATAATGCATAGGAATCCGAAAAACACGAAACACTGACGACTATCTTGGTTCAGGTACGAAGCTTTTATTACCTTCTTTAAGTTTAGGTTTTCGACACGAGGAGAGAGAGACAATTTTTCTATGCTGACTGTTCATCCATCATCAGCTCTCAAATCACTGACCCAACCAACGCGCGTGCGCGCCCAACAGTCCACAAACAGCACTGGCCTCGCCCAGGTACGAAAAATCAACTCGCTTCGCCTAAGTCCAAATCTCAACCCACTGCTTTTATTCAAAATCACTAAGAATCCCAGCCCATCGGGCATGACGTCATTCCCCAGTCTCATTTCCTATCTGCGTTAATGTCCACACCTACCCATTCACAAAGTCAAAAGGTTCTAAACCTAACTAAACCGAAAGACAAGATATATTAAACGAAAAATGATAATATAAAAAAAATCCTTCCGCAATTATATAACAGATCTATCAAAAGGTTTTACAAAAAGCAACAACAAAATAGAAATTCAAACTGATACTGGATAAGACACTTATTAACTTTGGATTTCAAAAGACCCAAGCTGTAGATGGATGGAAAGCATCAATGAGGGAATTCAATCCACAGTGAATATCTTTTAGGATGGAAACTTAAAAAAAAAAAAACTGATATCACAGATATAACCAAACTGAAAAGATGATTCCGGACCAAGACATCAAACTAGAACACTTCACGGAGGAGAACGTTGACAACGTTGTGAATACAATTAAAAGAAGAAAAGAAAATCTGCTGGTTCTCGATGAAAAATCTCCTGAAGTATTGAAAAAAAAAAAGAAATTTGATGACATACTGGGTGCGGAAGCAAAATATGGAATAATTTTTAAAACATTTACTTTTTAGCTTGATAACTCCAGTTTTTGAAGCAAAAAAATGCAATAAATCAAAATTTTCCTGATTTGCTCTATTATTCAAGAACTTTTTTAAAATTAAATTTCAGCTCAATATGAGGGATCAAGAAAAGAAACAACAAAGAATTTATGATTTGCCTAACGTCAAAATCAAGTCATACTTTCTTTGTCTACCGTATACAAAAGATAAGGATTTATTTTGGCAGAAAAAAGGGCTTTTTTCGGAAAAGGAAGAGAGGGGGATTGAAGAAAAAACGAAAAAGAAATTTTTTAATTGCTCTCACAACGGTGATCCAAAAGG
This sequence comes from Sepioteuthis lessoniana, assembly GCA_963585895.1. NCBI lineage: Eukaryota > Metazoa > Mollusca > Cephalopoda > Myopsida > Loliginidae > Sepioteuthis > Sepioteuthis lessoniana. Next base: position 5,420 of record CAUZXS010005200.1, on the reverse strand, counting down.
GCCCCACAACGTTAATAAGAAAGCATTCTAATCAATTGAAGGTCCACGAGAAAACTGTTAAAACAGCAATTAAACAAGATTTTAAGCGTAGACCTCAATTCTATTGATTATATACGGGGCATTTTAGAAAACGAAACAAATGCAATTTCCCATCAAAATATTGTTTCGCTTAAGATTGTTATTGAGAGGGAATGGAATGAAATACCCGAAGAATTTATTTTTAAGGCATGCAAATGGTTTCGAAGGCGTGTTGATAAAATGATGGAAAGAAATGGTGGCTATATTGAGTTAATTTACTGTTTTGTATCTATCTTATATTTTGTTGTTTATTTTTTTAAATTAAAATCAATCTTGTTTTATAATGGTGTCATTTATTATTATACCAGATTATTTCTAATTTTGCTTCCGCATCCTGTACTTCTTCGACTATGCAACGCCGTATATAACCAAAACACGAAAGGGAAATGGACGAAAAGCTATATGATTCCTATAGCTAAGAAAGATGAACTCAGAATCATTAAGAACGGCAAAAGCATAGCCCTTCCTGCCATTACTGCAAAGGTTTATTATGGCCTACTTTTCAATTGTATTCAACATGAAGTTAAGATAATTCTTTGAAAAAATCAGAAATGATTTTAAAGAGATCAATCGACAATCTCTCAGATTCTGTACATTGACTCATCGATAGATTTCGTACAAAGATATCGAGGCAACACACCTGTTTGTAAATAAATCCAATGCATTTTATTCCATAGACCGAGGAAAAATGGCACAAACAGTTCCACCATATGGTTTTCCGAAAGAAACAGTTACCGCTCTTGTGATGTTCTACAAAGATACAATGGTCATGGATCGCTCATTTCTTCGACATTGTAGCAGGAATCTTGCATAGAAATACATTGGCTCAATTTTCATTCGTTATCTGTTTAGATGATGTACCATGAACGTCAATAGATCTGATCAAAGAAAACGGTCTTACACTAAAAAAAAGTCTGGTCCTATTGACTGGGGCTGCAGAATACACAGACTGCACCTTTGAAGTGGGGTAAAACTCCCCCAACGAGTGTCCTGGATATGATACTAAACAATCTGATGAAGAGTCTCCAGTAATCTTCGAGCTATGGGGAATGCGGAGTAGCAGTTTATTGCCATTGCTCCCAGGTTCACTCTAACCCGGAGTGGTAGCATCTGATAGTGTTCAATCAAAGAGTCAATTAAACATTTAAACAGCGTACTTAAGCTAAATTGAACTGATTTTACCTTTAACTGTGTGTAAATTAATGACTGATGTTTAATCAAATTGTTCGTAATATATAGCAATAAAGTAAAAGTAAAGTTGGAGACTTTAGTGAAGGGTGACCCAAAGGCTCCCTTTTCAAACGCTACAACACGGAGGTGTAGGGGAGGACGCTACTCCATTCCATGGATTGTTCCACTTTACCCTTGATACTTACCTTATAATGCTGAGTGTTAGACAAGGCAACATCAAGTACCATTTTTTGAGTCTTTGGTATGACTCGACCTGAGGTTGAACCCAGGTCTCCCGGACAATTAGCAAACACTCAACTCTTTAGGCTACTGGCCTGTTGGAACCATTTAACTTTGTTGACTAAACTGGATAGTTTGAAAGAGAAATGTTTTGACCTTTAAACCGCGTACTTATGCTAAACTGATATGTATGAAATTAAACTGTTTATATGTATTAGAATCGATTTGGCATTAAATAACCTACAATGGTTAATATGCCATAAAACCAAATCAAACCAAACCAAGCCTGATGTAGACAACACAGATGACCAAACGCTTCTTGTAAATACCTCTGCTCAGGCCGAACCTGTACGACAATGCGTGAGATTTTAGTCACCACATGAATTAAGATTGTTTTTTCGGATTCCATGTCTTTTAATGGAGATTGCACCATCTTCTCATCTTCTCAATCGCAAGACTCTGAAATAAGTAAACTAGTTCATATACCTCGATAGCAATATCTCATCAACTGATGTCAATATACCCATGAGAAAGGCATAAACTTCTATTGACACATTAACAGTCATATGGAAATCTGATCTCGAAAATAAGATATGTCGGAAATTATTGCAAACTATACCCGTGTTAGGACTACTGTACAGCTGCACCCCTTTTAACTCTTTTGAAAAGCTTGGAGAAAAGTTAAATGTGAATTACATAAGGATGCTGCGTGCTGCTTGAAACGAATCCTCGAAGCGTACCCTACAAAATAGCTTCTGTATGGTATATTATCTCCCATCTTGCAAATCATTCAAGGAAGACGTACAAATTAAGGACGAAATCATAAGTGACATTCTCCGGTAGACTCCTACACACAGACACACTCGTGTTGTCCGACCGGCAAAGACTAACGTTCATTAGCTTTGTTCGAACACTGGATTTCATCTAGATAACCTACCAAGACTGATGACCGATAGCCTCGGATGGTAAGAGAGAATGAAGGGAAACCATGTTGTCGGCACGCGTAGGAGTTGATGATTGGAATGCCTACTGGTCGGTCAAAGATGAAAGTAAAAGAAACCTCAGTAAGAGAATACAAGTGCTCAATGCATAAAATCTGTACAATTTGCAAAATTGTCAAGGAAATATAGCAATTTTAAAAAGGGATGGAAAGGAAATATGATTAAGAGCTTACAATTTGAGTTTCACGACTTTAATAATCTGGTACAATTCTTTCTATTTTAATATATTTATCTGTGTGTGCGTGTGTGTGTATGTTTACCTTAAAAATATAAACACTTCTATGGGAGTACCATTATGATATAAACAGTCCCATTTCCGATACCATTGACCATATTCTTGAAATTGCCTTTAGTTTGGTTAAATACTATCAGCAGTTATACATTCCTAATGTTGGAACTCTCTTTGAATTGTCAGCATACGATACGTTGAGTTTTGTATCACTATAAAATCAGTTCACTGAAGAAAATATTTATAAAGTTTAATACATATATATATATACATATATGTGTGTGTGTGTGTGTGCAGACACACACACACACACACACACATATATATATATATAGGACTTTTAAAAAATTGATATAATTTTATATGGACATGTTGTTTAAGAAATATTGATATCATTTTGTTATCAAATAATTTGACCAATTCTCGTTCAAATGATTTCAAATTTTAGCATCATGTGGAGAAACAACATAAAATCCAACATTCATTTATTAAATGACTTTTCGTTTCCAGCAATGGTATTTCTATAGCTGAAAAGAAAAAAAACATAAAAGATTTTCATTTCTTTCTCCATATACTGTTAAAATTTGAGATCATTTGAAGGAGAATAGGTCTAATAGTAGATTACGAAATGATATCGATTTTTCTGAAACACTCTCTGTGTGTATATATATATATATATATATATATAGAGAGAGAGAGAGAGAGAGAGAGTGAGAGAGAAAGAGATAGATAGATATAGATATAACATTAGTGCCATGCGCTTTAATCTATAGTATACTTTTGTTGATCAAATTATTTGATTATAAAATGATATCAATATTTCTTAAACAACATATATCAAAGGATATCAATTTTTTAAAAGTTTGATATATTATATATATATATACATGTGTGTGTGTGTGTTTATATATATATAATATTTTTGTCATGCGCTTTAATCTATAGTTTACTTTTGTTTTGAATAAAAACCTTTTTACAACTTATTTCAATGATAAATAAGTTAACGCTTTCTGTTTTTTCACAATAAAAAATCGTGCTGTTGACTGAAGAAAAAAAAAATATATATTGTTTGTTTTATGGTTTAATGGCATATCAACATTTTTGAGTTATTTAATGCTAAATCCAAACTTCGAGAAGAAGTGGTGGTACTGCTTAACCCATAGCTGGCAGGATAAGGGGCTTCATACCTTTCCCAAGAGTATTTGGAGCTCGAACCCGCTTACTATAATTCCACAATCTACCACTTTATCCAATACGCCACCCCTGTGATATAATGATAGCATTGATACAGTAATGATCACTATATATATATATATATATATATAGTCATCCACACACAGACTGTTTCGTTCTATTAGAACTCTTCAGTATGGCTAGACACATAGGACGCTGGAAGCCGGGATCGAAACCCATCCAACTTTACGTTAGACTAAATCTCAGACCGCTTGGCTAACAAGCGTACTACGTCTGGCTAAGGGAATTTTTAAGGTATTATGTAGTAACAGCAGCAGCTGTTTGTTTACATTTTTATACCCTATCGGCTACCAGAGTGCTCAATTATATATATATATATATATATATATATATATATATATATAAAATCAATGATTGCATGTTTATTTTCTTCACAATTTCCTTGTTTTGTAAGGACACTTTGTTTTTAATAGACTAATCATTCCTAGGCGTTAACATCTTTCAACTAATTCGTTTTCCTTCGAGATGCGGGGCGTTGAAATTAGACCTATCTTGATGATGCTCTTAGGGAAACTTCTCGATTTAGCAAATCACTTGATGAGATCTTCTCAATTTGCCCATCTAAACTGAGTCCATTTAATTAATGGCCACCAATTCTTTTACGACCAATGCATCTTACCCCACTTAAAAAAGCTCCCACGTTTAGCCCCCACTTGTTTGTTACTGATTTTAATGATATTCGATCTAATGAGAGTGAGATGTTTGAATTGCAAGTCAAATTGCGTAGTATTTTGAGAAAAGAATCATTAAATATTCCAAATTTATTCTGGCAGATGAAGTATTTATGCGACTAAGCTTATTATAACTGCCTCCTGATTTATGTGTGTGTGAGTGTGTGTGTGTTTGTGTGTGGCAATATTAAACATAAAGGAATTTCTCCTGATGATCATAGCCGTGAAACTCAGAGTTTGGTGTTATTAATCTTATCTTTTTAATAATGCTATGTTTCCTTTACACTTCCTGGTGGGCAGAGATATATCCCTTGATTTGAAGTAAAGCAAAGGAACAAATAGACCAACTAAGCCTTCGGAAAGCTTGAAAATTGTGCTCGTGGCCTGATAGTAGTATCCACATCAAAACTAAACACATTTTCTTTGAATTATGCTTTTTATTTGCCTTTTTTTTTTCACTTCTGAGACTTGAAACACATTTCGTCATCACCTCAAAGCTTTGAAAGGTTCCAGCAATCTTATCTTTGGAGGATCTTTGACATTAAATTGCAGTCTTTAACACCAAACACCGTTGTTCTTCCCTTAGCCAATACGTTCCGGATTGATATGTCATTTATACACAATCAAATGCGTTGGGATGGACACTTTATTCGAATGCATGATGCTAAGTCACCTGAGCAGTTGATTTATGGCGTGTAACAACGCAGTAAACGTCAGAGACATAGATTAAAAAAAAACATTTTAAGGGTATCGTAAAAAATAACCAAGTTTAGAAGT
>CAUZXS010005199.1:95000-122983 GCA_963585895.1 Sepioteuthis lessoniana | reverse complement strand
GCGACCTTTGTCGAGGGTGACCCGAAGGCCCACTTTTCAAGAACTATAAAACCTAGGTATAGAGGAGGGCGCTACTCCATTCCCAGGATTGATCCACTTTATCCTTGATCCTCACCTTATGATGCTGAGTTTTAGGCAAGGGTGGCATCAAGTACCATTTTTTGAGTGTTTGGTATGACTTGACCAGGGATTGAACACCGGTCTCCCGGACCGTTGGCGAACACTCTGCTTAGCAGGCCAATGGCCCGGTCTATATATATATATATATATATATAATATATATATATATATATATATATATATATATGTATATATATATAATATATATATATATATATATATATATATATATCAAGTCTGTAAAATTTCTGGTACATATGATTACATATATATATATATACATACATATATACAAACAATATGAGAATTTAAAATAAATTACGTTGATTTTTTGTATTAAGCTGACCTTAGAAAACGGTTTAAAACTTTTAGGTATTAAAAAAAACTACATTTTTTCTTTCGGCGTGAGCTAAGTAATGCATTTCTGTCTGTTTGTCTGTCTCTCTCTGTATATATATATATATATATATGTATTGTGTGTATGATGTGAGCGTTTGTTAGTCTATGTGCGTGTTTTCCTGCTAATACACCGGAGTCTCTAATAATGATAGATGGAAGTCGAGCTTTGCGGCAATATACTTGCGTTATTTCATCTATTTCTGTGGCAATATAAAAAGAAAAAAAAAAAGAGAAAAGTTTTATAAAAAAAAAAATAAAATAAAGAAAAAGAAAAAAAAGAAGTTGTCATTTGGGATTATTCTGTGCTGCATAGTTCAAGAAAGGTTGAAAGATATACACCATTTTTGATGCAGTTCGCTGGAGACAGTCGCAGGCCTGATTGGGATAAATGCGTTTCAAGCACCTTAAGAACGAGCCGGTGATAAAAATGATTATACTTATATCTTTTGCTTTCCTGCCTTTCGTAAACAAGAATATTACTTATTATTTTGTGTCCCCCAAACCGAGAAAATAATAATAATAATAATAATAATAATAATAATAATAATAATAATAATAATAATAGCAACAACAACAACAAGGAGCAGGAGGAGGAGGAAAAATAGGAAAGACATCCCCATCAGGTGAAAAAGAATTTTCGAGTTTGTTATAAATCGATCTATAAGTACTTGCTTGAAATTACTGATCGAAATTCAGCGGAAGAGTGTTGGAAAATAACTGTCTATGTTATTGGCCTCACTGTCAGCAAAGGTTAACTTTGAAATTATGGGTTTTGCATTCTTTACAAGAGATTAGTAAGTTGATGTTTCTTCTACCAGTGAATAATTCGAGAGAACGATAAAAAGAAAACTGTAAACAGAGGAAATTGTAAGAGAAACAAGTGAAAACAACATCAGTCTTTGATAGAAGTTTTATTTAAACAAATTGTTTAAGTTTATCGATATTTTCTGTCGTCTATGACGATATAAATTTTGATAGTATAGAACCAGATTCAACAGCGCTTGGAGACTGTCATTTTCTTGCTTGTGCGATCATCAGACTAACGTTGATTCTCTAAGTAATTAAAACTTAGGTCTATCTATCTATCTATCTATCTATCTATCTGATCAGCATGAGTAGTACGAAAGGATTTTCTAAGCAGTCCTTGAATTATTTCTTTCATACCTTTCTTTCGCAATGGCCGGCAGAGTGCTCGCTGCACAATATAATCCTGGGCAGGCAATGATCCGTCATTCTGAAGGACGTGTCTAGACCAGCGTAGCTAAGAATTCATATATATATAGATTTTCCCTTGGTTTTGTATAATTTTTTTAAACATTCATCGTTGATTGAATATCACTACCAGTCCTGATGATGGTTCATTAGCATCGAAACACCATAGTGTCGACTTTATTTCTCAATAAATACCCCCTCGTCTGCTTGGATTACCTTATCAATTTTTTCTCTATATTCAACACATATGTATAAAGAGGATTTCGCATTGAATAGCTTACAATAGTTGATATGCCATCAAACCAAACCTAATTGGCTGTTGAAGTATACTGATAAAAATTGTATCAATTTAATCTAATTTTATTTTTTACCCTCTAAAAATGTAATGATAAAATCAGATAAGAATTAAAAATGTGTCCTTATTTTTACGTGGAAAATTTCGAGTATTCTAAAGAAAAGTATTTGTTTATACTATGAATAGTTTATTTCTTTAAAAAAAGATCTTGAGTTAGACTGATTAAAAATTAATGTATTTTGTACAGAGAAATCTGGAAAGGATTTGTTTAAAAAAACTATTTTTAGAGTCATCAATAAACGCTGCCTTCGTTTAGTTTCTCTTTTTTTCGCCTCTAAAAATATAACATTCTTGGTACGTACGATGAAATAAGCTAAGAAATAAAAAATGAGTCCTTACAATAACAAAAAGATAAGAATACAAAATTTTCCGTATTACCACTTTTTTTTTTGTTTACAAATAAAAAATGTACCCTTCAATGTAAAACATTAAAAAAGAAAAAATTTTAGTTCTCCAAAATATTATTTTTTTTACAAATACAACTAATTTACAAAACAATAATTTTCTAAAAAGCTTTAAAGTTTAGCCGATCTTATATTTTGATATGGAAGGTCTTCAGAAGAACAGAAGAGATCTTTTTTTTTTTTCCTTTATTATAAGGAATAGTGAAGAGTTCCACACTTTGAGTGATTTTCAATCATTGAATTTTATTATTTAATTTGCCCGGTCAGCTGCGTCTGTTGAATACACCTACTGGATCTCTGCACAGGGGTAAGCGCCCCCCAAGAGTGTCCTGATAACAACACTATACAATCTGATGGTAAGGTTCCAATGATACTGGAGCTTTGTGAAATGCGGAGGACCTCCTCATTACCATCACTCCTTGGTACACTATGGCCCGGAGTGGTAGCAGCTGATAGGCTCCTATTCATGGGTCAAATAGAAATAAACTGGGTACTTATGCTAAACTGAATTGCTAGATATGGAACTGTTTTTGACATTAAAACTATATTTCCGCTAAACTGAATTGTTTAAAATAAAAAAATAAATAACTTGTACTAAAGTAAATTGCTTGAATTAGAACTGTTTGACTAAACTGAATTGTTTAAAATAGAAATGATTTTGACAATTAAACTGTGTACTTGTGTCAAACTGAATTGTTTGAAATAGAACTATTTATTTGTATAAACATGGATTTGGCATCATATAACCTATAAAGGTTGATATGCCATAAAACCCAAACAACCACATCATTTAATCAGCCAAAAGGATTTTTCGTACTTTTCTTCATTATAAGCATATTAAAGTGTATGCCCGATTTTAACGCTAAATGACATCTCTTTTGAGAGTTATGAGTCGACATGTAAAAACCAAAACAGACGCGAATATATATATATATGCATATATATATATATATATATATATATATACGCATATATATATATATATATATATATATATATATATACGCATATATATGTATATATATATAAATGTATATATATATACACATATATATATATGCATATATATATATATATATATATATAAATATACAAATGTATACATGTATATATATATATATATATACATCTATATATATACATAGGGATGCATAAATGCACAGACACATATATACATACACATACATGCATGCATGCATATATGCTCGTGCGCACACACACATATGTACATATTTACTCGCATACATACATACAGATATATATATATATATATATATATATATATATATATATATATATATATTTGCGTGTGTTTGTGAATATATATATATATATATATATACATATTCCCGAATATACGCAAATGTTTATATATATATATATATATATGCACGTACGTACACACACACACAGACACCCATATATATCTATGTATTCACATACTTATATATATATATATATATATATATATATATCTACACACACACACACACACATATACATATATATTCATACATAAACATATTTGCATATATACACGCACACGCACACACTCATACATAAATATATATATATTCATATTTATATAAACATATATACGCATGCTTATTCCCACACACACACATATATATAGGGGGTGTCCTCGGGGTGTAATGGTTAAAGCGATGGACTGCGGAATCGTAGTAAGCGAGTTCGTACTCCAGTCGCGCAATTACGTTCACTTTCGGGCAAATACCCTTGGGAAAGGTATGAACCCCCTTATCCTCCCAGCTATGGGTTAAATAGTACCACTACTGTTCTTCTAGGAGAATGGCTTTGGCATTAAATAACCTACAAAGGTTGATATGCCGTTAAACAAAGAGACTAGACTAGACACACATATATATATACACACAGACAGACAGACACCCTCCTCATATATATATATATATATATATATATATATATATGGTCCACGATATGACACAAAACTGCATCTGTCCTGGGCTTTTGAAAAATGTAGAACACCCCTTTATTCTTATTTTTACGCCGTCCATTCTGACCCGGAGTTGTAGAACTTGGTGGATCCCATCTATGGATCAAATAGAACTGCTTAGTCATTTAATCTACACGAAACAATTTTAGTAATGTTGAATAGAATTCAATCTCAGGCCGAGTCATACAAAAGACTCAAAAAATAGTACTTGATGCCGCCTTGCTTAAAACTCAGCATTATTAGGTAAGGATCAAGGGAAAGTGGAGCAATCCAGGGAATGGTATAACGCTATCCCCTACTCCTCGATGTAGTAGCTATTGAAAAAGGAGCCTTTGGGTTACCCTCGACTAAGGTCGCCAACTTTACTACTCACGATACTTCAAACCATTTAACTATGGGCTAACAAAGCTATTAGTGTAAAAAAGCAATACTTGAGAACATTTGACGGTGTGCAAAAAAATGGTTTAAATGCGTTTAAAAATTGAACTGGCGGCCCATTGGTAGAAGTTCGGTTTCTGCATTCTGGGGTTGTTGGTTCGATCTCTTGTGGTGGAGATCACGGTATGTTCCGTATGTCGCATGTAGGTGTTTGCTGTATTTTCTGGTCATGGAAATTTAATTAATATATATATATATATATATATATATATATATATATATATATATATATATATAAAATATTCGTATATGCATGCATATATTTATACACACACAAGGTAAGAAGGTTTACCCACCCCAACGAATGTTCTGATGTGACACCAAATCAATTGAGGATGAAGCTTCAATCCTGGTGGTTTTAGGAATGTGGAGTATTCTTTCACTGTCATTACTCCCAGGTCCACTATGATCCAAAGTAGTAGTACCTGTTAGGGTCATATCTATGGGTAAAAAATAACTATTTGACCATTTAACTCTGTGCAAACAAACGTCAAATTGAATTGTTAGTGTTGCATATCAATTCTTGAAAAAATTTACCTATTTGGTTTGGTTTTCTACATTCAATGGCATGTTAACGTCCATGGGTTATTTAATTCAAAAACCACCCTCATAGTATTACAGCAGTAATATTATCTAACCCATAGCTGGTTATTTAACTGTAAGCTGACAAATGAGCTCTGGCTTGTTTAAAGTGCTACCTACAAACTATTTGACATGTCATAAACCCAAGCAACCAATATATATATATATATATATATATATATGGACTGCGGAATCGTAGTAAGCGAGTTCGAACTCCAGTCGCGCTATTACATTCACTTTCGGGCACATACCCTTAGGAAAAGTATGAACCCCCTTATCTGTTTGGTTTGGTTCTATTTCTATTACCCTCCCAGCTATGGGTTAAATAGCTACTGGATTTGGCATTAAATGACCTACAAAGGTTGATATGCCATTAAACAAAGAAACCAAACCAAACCTGTATATATATACAAAAACATATATATACTTATATACATATATATATATATATATATATATATATATATATATATATATATATATATACCGACAAAAACTATTAGGAAAAAAGTTACCTGTAAATTTCAAACCACACTACTACACATGCACACATAAAAATCCCCAAGACACACACTTACACACACACACACACACACTGAGGAAAAATAACTGTAAGTGAAATTCCAAACCACTCCAAAGCACACTCACACACACACAACGACAAAAACATATCAAATATCAAAGAGGTGTAAAGTGTTTTCAAGTGGCTCGTAGCACGTTACTTTCGATATCGCTGAAGTATAAAAGACACCGTGTCGTGCGAGATGCTGGGAGAAGCGAGACAGAAACAGAAGCAGAGACAAAAGAGTTCTGAAAGGACCTCGGTCAATAGAAGACCAACTTCAGTCGTAACACCCACAACGAGAGACTTATAATACTAGTCGAACTGTACCACTTGAGTAAATAAATAATTAACTGTTTCACTGTGTATCGGCCCCTTACCACGATACAACACTAAGGTAAACACACTCTAAGAGAAAAAGAGGATGACCTCTATATAAACTCAAATCCAACGGAAAATCATTCAATCTGCAAACAGGAGTGAGTTCGAGTCTTACTGAGTACCCCATTAACAAGGTCTTGTGCCATATACGTTCTCTGACGAAAGCAACAAGCAGGAAACATACAGGTATGTAAGAAAAAAAATTCTAAAAAAAAAACAAAAAACAAACCTCTTTGTGGACCTACCGATTTAAAAATATTCTTATCCTCTCTTTGGACCGACAACAAAATTTCTTTTTTATACGAATATACATACAGATATACACATATTCTCATTTGTGCATATACATATAGATAAGATATTCATGCATATATATACATACATATACGGACATATGCACTCAACTACACCCATGCATATATACATATATATGTACACGCATATATACATACATATATATATATATATACACATACACACACACACATATATATATATACACGCACACATACTCACACACACACATATATACGCATACACACATATATATACATACATACATACACACACACACACACATATATATATACGCATACACACACACATATACACACACACACATATATATATATATATATATATGCATACACACGCACACAACTATATATATATATATATATATATATATATATATATATATATATATGCATACACACGCACACAACCATATGTGTATATATATATATGCTACACACGCACACAACCATATATATATATATATATATATATATATGCTACACACGCACACAACCATATATATATATATATATATATATGCATAGACACGCACACAACCATAAATATATATATATATATATATATATATAAATATATATATATGCATACACACGCACACAACCATATATATATATATACATGCATACACACGCACACAACTATATATATATATATATACATGCATACACACGCACACAACCATATATATATATATATATATATATATATATATGCATACACACGCACACAACCATATATATAGATATATATACATGCATACACACGCACACAACCATATATACATGTCACCACCAAGTCACGCTGACAGGACGGAGTTCCCTTACTTAATCTCACCAACTATACCAATCAAATATCGCTTCTGGTAGGGTCTACCAGACTGCATCCAGTGTATGCATAGAGCTGATGTACGTATGCCCTTGTTCTTCTGCCCACACGGAGGTGTCCATACGCTGAAGTCCTAAAGAGGAACGTCGCTAATGAGTTGGATCTTTCTTCTTCGGTGCGCCGCATGGCTTGAAAGATATGTGGTCGTAAAGCTGTTGTTTTTCGAGTATGTCGCTTTTAGGATCTGTTAAAAAAAACTCAAGCATTTTAATATAGTCTCCATGTAGCTTTTTCTCTGTGTTTTTCGTTAGCCATAGGGTAGTACCGACACGGTTAAAGTTTGGTAGAAATACTGTTTTATTTTAATATAAGAACTTATCTACAACAGTTCTGTGCAGATACAGGATGTAGTCTTGCTTGTTTATTTGTTTGAGTTTTATGGCATATCAATTTTTGTAGTTTATTCAAGGCCAAATTCATTTTTTACACATATAAATTGTTCTATTTCAAACAATTCAGTTTAGCATAAGTAAAGTAAAAGTAAAGTTGGTGACCTTAGTCGAGGGTACCTGAAGGCTCCCTTTTCAATAGCTACTACACGGAGATGTAGGGGAGGGCGTTACTCCATTCCCTCGGTTGCTCCACTTTACCCATGATTACCACTACCTTATAGTGCTGAGTGCTAAGCAAGGCAGCATCAAGTACTATTTTTTGAGTCTTTGGTATGACTCGACCTGGGATTGAACTCCGGTCTCCCGAACCATTGGCGAGTACTCTACTCATTAGGCCAATGGACCGGTCAAGTGTAAGCACAATTTAATTGTCAAAAACATTTCTATTTCAAGCTATTCAGTTTAGTCAAATAGTTTTAATACAAACATTTCAGTTTAGCATACAAAACTGTTCCATTTTAAACAATTCAGTTTAACATATGTACGCAGTTTAAATGTTAAAACAGTTCTCTTTCAAGTAACCTAGTTTAGTGTAAGTAAACAGTTTAGTTCTATTTGACCTGTAGATAGGACCTTATCAAGTGCTACCACTCCGGGCCAGCGTGGACCTGGGAGCGATGGCAAAGAAAGCTCCAGCATTACTCGAAACTCACCATCAGATTGTTTAGTGTCATATCAAGGAAACTCGTTGGGGGAGGGGTTCTTACACCTCTGCAGAGAAGCAGTCGGTGTATTCTACAGCGCCATCCGATTGAGTAAAGATGTAGTCTTAAAGATGTGCTGGAAGCAGAGAGAGAGAGAGAGAGAGAGTCTCGGAAATCCGTGGTAGCAGCTGGACTTTATGAAGATGACATCTACATTCACACACTTCTAGATGAGCATAGATATATTTATACATATATACATACACTCTCATCTACATACATATACATTCATACATATGTATATATATATACATACACACACACACACATATACAAATTTATATATATGTACAAATACATACGTAAGTAAATAATGGAAGTCAAACCAACAGTATGAAGAAAATAGAAAAACAAAGTAATCGAAAGGTGATGAATTTATTACAAAGGAAAGTCATCGTTAAAACGTTTCGGTTTTAATAAACCTTCACCTGGACTTTAAGATGGTGAAACAAGTGTTGACAGAACAACGATGGATGTTTTAATAAAATAAAATAACGGGGGAAAAGAAAAGATATATAAACAAAGAAAGATCATATCACCGTTCAGTCATTCAATCAGCGTTCTTTTTCGAAAAACTATCACGTGATTGGCAGAGACAATGATGTTTCAGTGTGTATCACTTTTAGTAAATAAAACAGACTGAAAGATGATAGATACAAAAATTTGCCAAAACACAAAAAAAAAAGAAGAGAAGAACAAGAAAAGTTAAAAAGAAAAGAAAGAAAGAAAGAAAGAAAGAATAAGAAAAATAAAAGAGAGAAAAGAAAAGAGAAGAGAAAACGAAAAGGAAAATGAAAAAAAGAAAGAAAAAAAAGAAAAAAGAAAGGAAAAGAAAAGAGAGGAGAGAAAAAAAAAGAAAGAAAAGAAAAAGAAAGGGAAAAAAGAAAGGAAAGAAAGAAAGAGAAGAAAAGAAATAAAGATGAAGAAAAGAAAAGAAGAAAAGAGAAGACAGGAAAGAAAAGAAACGGAAAAAAAGAAATAAAGAAAAGAAATAAAGAAAAGAGAAGAGAGGAAAGAAAAGAAACGGAAAAAAAGAAATAAAGAAAAGAAATAAAGAAAAGAAAAAGAAAAGAGAAGAGAGGAAAGAAAAAGAAAAAAGAATGACAAGAAAGAAAGAAAAGAGAGAGGAGAGGAAAGAAAACGAAAGAAGAAAAGAAAATAGAGAAAAAGAAAAGGGAGAAAAGAGAAGAGAGGAGAGAAAAGGAAAAAGGAAGAAAAGAAAGAAAGAAAGAAAAGAGAGAAGAGAAAAGAGAAGAAATAAAAGGAGAGACACGGAAAAGAAAAGGAAGAAAAGAAATAAAGAAATAGATAAGAAGAAAAGAAAAAGAAAAAAGAGAAGAAAGAAAAGAAAATAAAAGGAATAAAAAGAAAGAAAAGACAGAAAAGAAAGAAAGTAAAAGAAAAGAAAAGGGGGAAGAGAAAAGAGAAGAGAGGAAAGAAAAGGAAAGAAGAAA
This sequence comes from Sepioteuthis lessoniana, assembly GCA_963585895.1. Classification (NCBI taxonomy): domain Eukaryota; kingdom Metazoa; phylum Mollusca; class Cephalopoda; order Myopsida; family Loliginidae; genus Sepioteuthis; species Sepioteuthis lessoniana. The sequence goes on along the minus strand of CAUZXS010005199.1, from coordinate 112,802 downwards.
GACAGAAATGAAGAAGGAGAAAAGAGAAGAGAAAAATGAAAAGGAAAAAAGAAGAAAACAAAGAAAGAAAAGAAAAGAAAAGAAATAAAGAAGAAGAAAAGAAGGGAAAAAGAAAAGAGAGAACAGAAACAAGAAGAGAGGAAATAAAAGGAAAGAAAAGGAAAATAGAAAGAAAGAAAGAAAGGAAAAAGAAAGGAAAAGAAAAGAAAGAAAAGAAAAGAAAGAAATGGAGAAAAAGAAAAGAAAAAGAAAACAGAGAAAAGAGAATAGAGGAAAGAAAAGAAAGAAAAGGAAAAAAAGACAAGAAAAGAAAAAAAAAGAAAAGGAAGAAAGAAAAGAAAAGAGAGAAGAGAAAAGAGAACAGAGGAAAGAAAACGAAAGAAAACAAACCAGCATATCACATGTAAATGAATAGCAATAAATCTTATTTCTATCGAGTGTATGTAAATTGTTATATTGTAAAAATTTGATGGAGAGATACTTAATGAAAGTTTTAAATAAATAATATAGCTATTACAAACAAATATATACCTAAGAAAAAAGATAGATAAAAAACAAAACAAAAAACAACGTAAGTTTATATGTATAAACAAAATTGTTTCGTTTTGTTTCGTTTGGTTTGGTTTTAAGGCATATCATCCGTTCTAGGTTATTTAATGACAAATCCATTTTTACACATATAAACAGTTCAATTTTAAACAATTCAGTTTAGCATAAGCACACAGTTTAAATGTCAGAAACAGTTCTATTTCAAACAATTCAGTTTAACATATGTATACAGTTTCGTTCTATTTAACCCATATATAGAACCCTATCAGTTGCTACCACTCCGAGAGCGATGGCAATGAAGGGGTACTCTGCATTCCCCAAAGCTTTAGCATTATTAGATTCTGACCATCAGATTGTTTAGTGTCATATCTAGGACATTCATAGATGGAGGGTCTTAACTTTTGCTGAGATACAGTCATTGTATTCTGCAGCCCCTGTCGACTTGGCTGCGAGAATTCTGTTTGTTTGATTATTGAGCTCAATCCGATAAACCACTCATCTGTGGTCCCAATTCCCAGCTGAAACTTTGAAATATCCTGAAGGGGAAGAATTACCCGCTGGTTGAGAACTCCTGGTGTGAGAATGATATCTTAAAATATAAATTAAGAATTGCTAATAGAATTGTTCATGTTTATATTTTGTTAAGAGGTACATCATCATTATCATCATGTTACGCTATCTACTCGGATATCCCTGACCCTCTCTCGCCACCCCTCCCTATCGTCCATTGCTTCCAGCAGGTTTTCAGGACTGCATCCCGTATCGACACAGAGCTGCTGCATGTATGTTCGAGCTGGTCGTCCAGCCTTTTCTTGTCCATGTGAAGGGGTCCACAGGAGTACATCACTTATGCGTTCGTCCCTACTTCTCTAGCAATGTCCTGCATGTCTGGTTCGTCTAATTTTGATAGTTTTCGTGATGGGTGATAGGTGGCCGTACACCTGTTGCTTTGTGGGGTGCTGTCTTCAGGACTTGTTTAATATTGCTCAGAGCATTCTTGTATTGTTGCCGTCAAGCTTTTTCTCCATCCGTTTAGTTAGCGTCTATGTAGTGCATCCATATAGCAGTATCGACTCGACCGCTGCTTGGAAAAAACTGCGCTTCATTTTATCGGTCAGGTCTAACTTTCATATGACCGATAGCCTATTGATAGATGTCCATACCTTTGCTAGTCGCGTGTTAATGTCTGTCTCGGTTGATGAGACACTGCTTCCTATGTGGGTGAACTTGTCTACTTGTTTCAGAGAGCTACCGTTTAGTGTGGAGATTAAAGCACATATATTCCGTCTTGTGTATGTTGACATAGAGGCCGATGCCTGCAGCAGCTCTTTCCAGACTATGTAGCAGGGTTTCGGCTTCGGATGTATTTGCCAGGAGCGCTATATCATCGGCGTAGTTGGCGTCGGTAATTGTTTTTGCGGGGTACCTTCTGCTTCATTCTTTTGTTAGCTTGAAACCATTTTCTTTGATTTTAACGATAGATGTTCTAAGCACGTAGTCTAGACAGATGATAAAGAGGTATGGGGCTAATGTGTCTCCTTGCAGCATACCTGCTACAATGTCGAAGTAGTCTGTGTCTCCATTTGGAAATCGGACTTTTACTTTGGTGTTTCTATCGAGCATCATTATGACTGCGACAGTTTCTTTTGGGAGGCCGTAGGCGAGTAGAATTTGCTTCATCTTTCCTTTGTGAATGGAGTCAAAGGCCTCAGTAAAGTCGACAAATAATATTGTTGCCTCTAGGTTTTTTAGCGAGTGTGATTGACTCCTTGGGCGATTTTCAAATCTTGAACCAGGTCGTTTGTATTTTACCTTGTTCTTATGCCACCGTTAAAGCATTTATCCCTGTCTTCTAAGCTTCGGGTAAAACTGCGATCTCTGGAGTTAGAAAACTAAATTCAAACTAGTTGCAAGCCAGAAGTGGATCAAATATGTAAAAAAAAAAAAGAAGACCCCCCCCAAAAAAACCCCAACAACAACAAAAAGCAAAGGAAAATTGAACTCACTAGAAATGGTCTGTTGGCTTAGCTTGCTAGCCATTAGACCACATGAGAGATATTTATCACCCCCGCCAAAAAACCCCAAATAAACAAAAAACAAAAGGCATAGTTTGGACTTGACGGAAGATTTCAAATATGAGGCACCCAGAGACGATCGAACTCTCTTCGTTGTAATAAGAGCTACGAGACTAGCTACCTAATAATTTCACCATCATGAGTTGCCCTCTTTTACCAAGTTAGCTTAGTTTGGTACAAGGTCAGAAGTATGGAGCTCCCTGTGAAAATTGAACTCACAAACAACGGTCTGCTAACCTAATTGTCTAAACCTCCTACCACGCGAAGATCCCATTAATCAAGTTTGTTGGCTTGAAACTAAATATCATAATATCACATTCCTCAAAACATACACACATACACAAACACTGTCATGAAAACAGATTAAAAACATCATGGAAATTTAAGTTCGTTCTTCTTCATCTTGCAAACATTACTTATTTATTTATTATTATTATTTCTATTTGTAAATCAATCGTTGATCTCATTGCAAACAGGAAACTTGGTTACACAGTCAAGGCTTTCGGTCATATTTGATGCGTTATTCTCCGTACGTTTATTGACTTCTTGCTCAGAAGAGCTCGTCAAACAATGCCACGCCCCTTCCGGCACTGCTGCCCTCTGCTCTCCTGGATTATTCTTAAACTTTTATTTCCTTCTTTTCTCCTTGGAGCGATATTTACTTCGGGTAAATAGCAACATCTGGTAATCGTGACAAACCCCAATATTTCATTTTTTTGTTCTAATTGAATGATTGTAGCTGACGAGGGTGTCGGAAAAAAAAGGAAAAAAGAACACCAATAAAATTGGGGGAACAAGAAAGAAAAAGATGAAATAAAAAGGGAAAAAATAAGGGAAAAAAAGAGAGAATGTATACAAATATTCAAGAATGAGAAAGGGACAGCAAAAAAAAAAAATGGGCGATAAAAGACGGAGAGGTATGCAAATGAGGAAAAAGAGAAATAAGAAATAAAAGAGATAGTGCAGAGAAATGGGGGGAAAAAAAAATTTTAAACGAAGAAACAAAGAAGATAGAAAGAAAGAAAACTGTAAGGAAAAAAAAACGAAAAGAAAAAGAAACAAGAAAAAGAAAATAGGAAAAAAGAAAGAAAGAAAAAGATAACAGAAAGAATAAAATTAGAAAAAAAGAAGAGAAAAGAAGAGAAAAAGAAAAGAGGAACCAAAAAGGAAAATAAAAGAACATGAAAAGAAAGAATGAAAAAAAGTAGAAAAAAAGAAAGAAAAAAAGAAAACCCAAATGGAAAGAAAAAAAATCAGAAAGAACGATTAACGAAAGAAAAAAGAGAAGAAAGAAACATAGAACAAAAATAAAAAGAAAAGGAAAGAAAAATACAAATGAAAGAAAGAAAGAAAGATAGAAGGGATAAAGAAAGAAAGAAACATAGAACAAAAAGAAAAAGAAAAGGAAAGAAAAATACAAATGAAAGAAAGAAAAAAGAAAGAAAGAAGGGATAAAGAAAGAAAGAAAGAAAGAAAGAAAGAAACAGAAAAAAATAAAAAGAAAAGGAAAGAAAGATAAAAATAAAGAAAAATACAAATGAAAGAAAGAAAGAAAGATAGAAGGGATAAAGAAAGAAAGAAACATAGAACAAAAAGAAAAAGAAAAGGAAAGAAAAATACAAATGAAAGAAAGAAAGAAAGAAAGAAGGGATAAAGAAAGAAAGAAAGAAAGAAAGAAAGAAACAGAAAAAAATAAAAAGAAAAGGAAAGAAAGATAAAAATAAAGAAAAATACAAATGAAAGAAAGAAAAAAGAAAGAAAGAAGGGATAAAAAAGAAAGAATAGAAAAGATTAAAGAAAAAAAGAACAATAACTATGGTAAGTTCGTGCAGAACCATAAAAAGTTGTTTATTTGGAAGGATAAAGAGAGAGAGAGAGAGAGAGAGAGAGAGAGAGAGAGAGAGAAATAAGCAAATAACCCTTCCCCTCCCCAAAAAAAGCAAATTCTCAGACACAAGGTAGTCACAGGAGGAGGATACAAAATGAATAAATAGATAAATAAATAAATAATTAAAATAAAGAAAAAGAAAAAGAAGGAAAGAAAGAAAGAAAGAAAAGTAGTTTCTTTACATTAAGGTTTAGTTCTTTTGTCTTCCGGGATATTTCTATTTCTCTATTCTTGTGTGATCTCTATTAGTGAATAATCTATTGTGTCAGAAAAACCATCTTCCCAAATCCCAACCGAAAGAAAAATACAGCTCCCACCCTCGCCGTCCAAATCTTCTTCTTCTTCTTCTTCTTCTTCTTCTTCTTCTTCTTCTTCTTCTTCTTCTTCTTCTTCAGCCCAACCAACTATTTTTTTCCCTTTTCCCTTAACCAACCCTTGAGCGTGTTATCCCTGTAGAGATTTGGCCGAGCGCTTTTCGCCGGAATGAGACAGAGTTCTCCCCCCTGGCAATTTCTTTCGCGTTGGTCGAGCGGGAATATACAACCAGATGAAAATTTGTTTTTGCCGAAACGAAATCACCATGACATTATCTTGACTGTTGCCCTCTTTTACATATTGGGAATTCCAAAAAGAGAATCAAGAAGATTCTTATCGTTTCCCTTTCGAACAAATCAACTCATCTCTATCAAGTTTTTATTCTTGCATCAACATTGTTTGCATGTTACATAATTTATATTTTTCCGCTTTAAGATTGATTTAACAGATTTTAGCAGGAACAGAAGAGAAGCTACATTTGACCAGAATTAATGTGTATCTTAATATAATAGTCTACCAATTTCTTAGAAATGGTTGCTTGCTTTGTTTTATGGCGTATCAGCCTTTTTTTGGATCATTTAACACCGAATAAATTCATTCTGGTAAAAGTTTAAAACAATTCAGTTTAGTATAAGTACAGTTTTTTTTTAGTTTACATACGGTTAAATTTCAAAACAGTTCTATTTCAAACAATTCTGTTTAACATTAGTAGTCGAAACAATTTTATTTCATACAACTCAGTTGAGCATAAGTACGTAGTTTAAATGTCAAAACAGTTCTATTTTAAACAATTCCGTTCAACATAAGTACACAGTTTGAATACACAGTTAAATGTAAAAACAGTTAATTTTAAACAATTCAGTCAAGTTCTATTTAACTCAAAGATAGGACCGTATCAGTTGCTACAACTTCGGGCCAGAGCAGACCTGGGAGCGATGGCAATGAAGGGGTGCTCCAGCATTGCTGAATCCTAACCCTCAGATTGTTTAGTGTCAGTGTTGTTAAACAAAAATACAGTATTTAATTTCTATGACAAAAATTAGGCATATGTAGAAGTTCGAGAATAAGTTCACTTCTTAGCGCAATGGGTATGATATAAGAAAATGGACACGTCGACGAGAGTTCAAATTTTGACACCGTTTCGGTTTCGCTTTTCTTTGGGGACCTTAGAAAAAGAGGCATCTGTTCTCTTCTTCCACCAGTTATGGGTAAAAGAATAAGACAGACTGGGCTCTTTAGCCTTGGTTTGGCAATCAGTCTAGGAGAAGGAAAACTGAGTTAAAAACCAAATCTACTACACTAAAAAATGAACTTGTGTTTCTTCTTGACCGTGGCGGATGAGTTTCATAAATAATACCTAATAATACCCGTCTTGATTGTTATGTTCCACAATAAATGATTAAATTCTGACATGTTTGGTTCAGAAGAAAACATTTAAAAAATCTTGGTTAAGTTGTACTTATTAAAGGTGATACTATATATATATATATATATATACTCCCAGACAAAAACAAAATGTAATAAATAAATGAGCCAACAATTTGTTTTTTTATTTAATGGCATATCAACCTTCGTTGGTTATTTAACGCCAAAGGCAACCTTGTAAACGAACAGTAGTGGTATTGTTTGACCCACAGCTGAGAAAATAAGGGGCATCATACCATTCTGAAGATTATTTGACTGAAGGTGAATGTTATAGTCCGACTGGAATTCGAACTCGTTTACTGCGATATTGCAGTCCAGCACGTTGGCAACTGTGCCATAGGAACTGATTTGGTTTGATTTGCTTTCATAGCAAATCAACCATTGTATGTTATTTAATGCCTTTTCTATTTTTATACATATAAACAGTTCTATTTCAAACAATTCAGTTTAGCATAACTACACAGTTTAAATATCAAAAACATTTCTATTTCAAACAATTCAGTTAAGTCAACAAAATTTGATGGTTCCAAGTATTGCTATGTGTCACTAATAATTCAATTAAATATCAGTTATTTATTGACACACATTCAAGTGTAAAAAAACAGTTTTATTTCATGCAATTCAATTTAGCATATGTACTCAGTTGAGTTCTATTTGAGCCATAGATAAAACCCTATTAGGTGCTTCCACTCTGGGCCTGAGTGGACCTAGGAGTGATGGCAATGAAAGTGTTTTTTGCATTACTGAATGCTCCAGCATTACTGGAGCCTTATCATTGGATTGCTTAGTGTCATATCAGGATACTCGTTGGGGGAGTTTTACCTCTCCGCAGAGATTCAGTGGCTGTATTCAGCTGCCCCAGCCAACTGGGCCACTCGTTGAGGGTGTCTTATCCCTCTGTAGAGATATGCGGTCGGTGTATTATGCAGCCCCATGCGACTGGGCCACTCGAGTCAATGGTGGTTTTGTACATTTGTTGTATTTTTGTAGTATTCGTTATAAACAAAATCTGCCACATTGAATCACTTCAGTAACCAAAAATAAAATTGAATAAATGTACAGGGTGTTTCACAATTCTTAAAACAATACAACGGTCTCTCAGATCTCCCTGTTTTTTTTTTATTCTCTTTCTCATTTCAGATTTTTTGTAGGAAAATACTTAGCATTTTAATATATTTGATTAATTATAGCGAAATCACGCCAAGGACAATCAAACAGTTCTTTTGTGAAAAGAGAGAATACGAAAGTAAGTTTTTCAAGCAAGATACAGAAAGAAGCACAATTCCATTACATTTCCAAACAGGAGATCGATTTTCCTGTTGATCCAGAACTTTGAAGCTCATTTCACTAGAGAAGATTGTTGGGCAAAGGGTACCTCACCATCTGGGCTACAGATTACCAACGTTATCATCAACTTTGCACGCGGCATTCAACTGTGCCTTTCACTAAACGGCGGACATCTGGAGCATGTACTCAAAAGCACTTTTAAACATTTTTGATTCACGTTTGAGATTAAATATTTACAGATCCTAAAATGTTATCATTTAACCTTTTAATTTAATTTTTGTAATTATCATTTGTGGTCTTTCAGTTGTGTCCAATCATTTTGTTTCGTAAACTTTGGAACACTGTATATAAGAAGTGTATTCATATATCGACTTACACGAGTTCAAACCCTGGACGAGACTGATTGCATTTCCCATAGCACTAATACCTTTGGGAAAGGTATGAATCCAATTATTCTCCCTCCAGCTATTGGATAAATAGTAGGACAGACTGATTTCTTCAACCTTGGAGAGGCAACTAGTCTCGGAGAAGGAAAACTCTGAATTCAAACCTGTTAAACTCCGCTTAAAATTTGACCTTGTGTCATATCCTGCCTAAGCGGAAGGGTTAGTATATATATATATATATATATATATATCGACTTATACAAATATTTTTGATAGCCAAGATTCAATACAGTAGAGTTTGGTTGTAAATAATGGCCAATATCATCCATTTTGATTGTTTAACGTTCCACTAAAAATAATAAAATCCTGATATCTTTGGTTCAGAAGAAAACTTTTTATTAAAAAAATTGGTGGGATGTTCTATTTCATGGATAGTACTTTGTATATACCACCATGTATAAAAAAGAACCAAGTAAGTTTTTATAAATTTATTTCATAAGCGCAGAACTAGTTATCAATAAAATCTACATCACTAAAATTCTGTAACTGATAAATGAAGAAGTGTTGTGGTTAATGAGCTGGGTAGCGGAATCGTAGCAAGCGAGTTCGAACTCCTGTCGTGTTATTACATTCACATTCGGACTAATATCCTTGAGAAAGTTGTGAAGCCTCTAATTCCTCCAGCTATGGGTTAAAGAGTAACACTACAGTGTGTGTGTGTGTGTGTGTGTGAGGTATATGGGTTGCCGTCGAAGGAAATGGACACGGAAATCCGTGTTCAAATCCTCGAACAATCGGTTTGAATTTCATACGGCGCTAATCTCCTTAGGAAATGTATGAATCCAAATATTCTCCCTCCAGCCATGGATAAATAGTAGAATAGACTGAGCTCTTTGACCTTGGTATGGCAACCAGTCTAGGGGAAAGAGAACTCTGAATTCAAAACTGTTGAAATCCACTTTAAAAATCAACCTTGCGTCGCGATCCTGCTCGGGCGGAAGATGGTTGGTTGGATTTTATGGCATATCAACCTTTGTAGGTTATTTAACGCCAAATCCATTTTTACGCAAATAGTTCTATTTCAAACAATTCAGTTTAGTATGAGTACACAGTTTGATTGTCAAAATCATTTCTATTTCAAGCTATTCGGTTTATTCAAAGAGTTCTAATTCAGCTTATTCAGTTTACTATAAGTATAGATATTGTTTACATACAGTTAAATGTCAAAACAGTTCTATTTTAAACAATTCAATTTAGTGTAAGTAGATTTTCAATGTCAAAAAGTTCCATTTCAAACAATTCAGTTTAGCATAAGTATGCTGTTTTAATGTATGTACAGTTTAATTGTCAAAAACATTTCTATTTTAAGCTATTCAGTTTAGTAAAACAGTTCTATTCCAAACAATTATGTTTAGCATATGTATGCAGTTAGTTCTATTTAACCCATAGATAGGGCCCTTATCAGTACTCTGCATCCCCCAGAGCTCCAGCATTACTGGAAGCTCTCCATCAGATTGTTTAGAGTCATATGCAGGACATTCATTGGGGGAGTCTTACTCCTCTGCAGAGATGCAGTCGGTGTATTCTACAGCCGCAGCCGACAGGGCAATACACAGAGTTAAATGTAAAAACAGTTTTATTTCAGATAATTCAATTTTGCATAAGTGCTCAGTTGAGATGTCAAAACAGTTTTTTTCGAGCAATCCACTTAAGCATAAGTACGCTGTTTAAAATGACAAAACAGTTCTATTTTAAACAATTTAGTTTAGCATAAATACGCAGTTTCAATGCAAAAAGCAGTAAACTTAAGAAACCACTGTTTGGTTCTATTTAACCTATATATAGGACCCTTATCAGGTGCTACCACTCCGGGCCAGAGTGGACCTGGGAGCGATGGCAATGAAGAAGTACTCTGCATTCCCAAAGCTCCAGCATTACTGGAACCGCACCACCAGATTGTTTAATGTCATATCCAGGACACTTGTTGTTGGCGGAGGGGTCTTACCCCTTTGCAGAAAAGCAGTTGGTCTAATCTGCAACATCAACCGACTGGGCAATCGGGTGGAGGAGTAGGTTTATATATATATTCGTGAGTGTGTGTGTGTATGTGTGTGTGAAGATGTCGCAATGCGATTAAATACAATATTCATTGGAGCCAGATTTAACTATTGGTTACGTGATGAAGTCTCATGACCATGTACGTTTAATATTCGAGGAAGGTCATATAAATCACATTACCGTCATGTTTAGATAAGCAACACTTACCTGACAATCAAAATAACGGGAAACTTAAAGGTCTCCGTAGGGTGATTTTTTTCATATCGTGTTGGTTCTGTGATATATATTTCTTTAATTTGCGACTCATGAGGGGTTATTTTATGTCTAGAGGTCAGAGAATTGCGTACATTGTATGTTTATTTATTTTGCACACGGCTCTTTGATATCGAGTATTCCTGTCACGTACAAATAATTTACTGAGGAGTCAGAGAAGAATGGTGGCTAGCCTACGGGACTGTGATATCTTAGTAAGTGAGTTCGAACCCAGTTGTACTATAACGTTCTCTTTCGGTCTATTACTATTTGGAATGGAATAAACTCTTTAATATCCAAAGTATTAGTTAAATTTAATCACTATAGTTCTTCTACTGGGATGGCTTTGGTACTAAATAACCCACAAATGTTGATAGGCCATAAAACAAAGAAACTAAAACATAATGATATGCAAACAGATTTATTTGATCCATAAATTGGGAGCTCAACAGGTACTACCATTTCGGGTCAGAGTGGGCCGAGGAGTAAATGCAATGAAGTGGATTCTATACTCCCTAGGTCTCTAGAACTGAAACCTCACCATTGGATGCAGTTTAATGTTATACCCAGGATGCCTTTTTTTTAGGAGGGCGGTCTTATCCCTTTGCTGGGAATACAGTCATCGTATTTTAAACCTTGCTGACCGGGTGAACTGGCGTTTTAGTTTTTAAACGAACGGTAATATTACTTTTTTTCAAGAAATATATATATATATATATATATATATATATATATCCGTTTGCAAAGTCCATTTTGTCGCGTGTATACTATAAGCAATGTCGAAACGAGATATTTACCCATAGTTTCTTTATGTTTATTTGGGGATTTATGTTTATTTGGGGATTTATGTATGCAAAAGTGGTTTTCCGTTACGCGAAGCGGCCACACAACGACGATATCCCCACAGAGAATTGACGCTGATGTAGAACACAAAACATTGAAGCAATTACGTCACTTCCGTTTTACTTCAATTTCAATAAGCAATTTAATTTTATTATGCTGTCTACGGGTCATTTTCTTGTTGGATGGGCCAGTAAATTAACAACAAAAACGGGAAAAAGCAAAGAAGTAGAACAGAACTTTCGCTTGTTTTATTTCGTTCACAAATTATTTTCCAAATATCGCTTTCACAAAAAGAAATCTGTTCGACAATAAAAACGTTCGGTGTGAAAAACGGTAGCAAGTCTATTTCTAACGTCAGCGACCAGTTGGCAAATAGAGATCAAGTGTGATGCAGCAAAAAGTATGGATGACTGAAAGTTAAACAATTTTAATAGCCATGTAGGACAGGGGTATATTTGGCTTGTAAAATCTAACTCTCCATTTCTTCTGGTCCAGCCTGCTGGAGCAGCAAAATACACCGACTGGATTTCTCCAGAGAGACAAGACTCCCTCAACGAGTGGCCTAGTCGGATGGGGCAGCAGAATACAGACTCTATCTCTACAGAAGGATAAGACTCCCCCAACGAGTGTCCTAGATATGACAGTAAACAATATGATGGTGAGGCTTCGGTAATACTGGAGCTTTGGGAAATGCAGAGTATCCCTACTTTGCCATCGCTCCCAGGTCCACTCAAGCCCAGAGTGGTATCACCTGATAGAGTCCTATCTATAGGTCAAATAGAATAGTTTGACATTTAATCTGTGTACTTATGCTAAACTGAATTATTTGAATTAGAACTGTTTTTACATCTAATTCTGTATAAATAAATAACTGATGTTTAATTGAATTGCTAGTGATACATAGCAATACTTGAAACCATTTAACTTAGTTGACATGCTAAATTGAATTAATTGAAATAGAACTGTTGATCCTTAAACTGTGCGAAAACAATGAGCTCAGGCTCGTTTAAAAATGTTATCTACAAAATATGTTAAGCAATCCCATATTTAATATAAATGTATAAAATGGATTTGGCGTTGAATGGTTAATACGCCATAAAATCAAACCAAACCAAACCACTCTTCATTTCTATCTGACTTTGTTGATATCCATCTATCTGTCCGTCTGAATCTGCTCATTTCGATCTGTCTGAGTGAGTAGTCTTCGTGGCCTTGTAGTTAGTGTGCTGGACTACAAAACCGTAGTCAGCGAGTTCGAACTCCAGTCGTGCTATTACATTCACATTTGTGTAACATAGGACTAACGTGTTGTGCTTTAAAGACAGCAGAAAAAGAAATACTCAAACTCGAAGGTAAGGGAAGAAAATATTGCAGTCGTTTATTATTCACTTAGGGCTATGATCGTTGCAACTCGAAAAGTTCATTTTAGTTACGTTCTTCTTCTCCCTTCCTCTCGGTGGTGACGGCAGTGTGGGTGAGAGCTGGCTGTTGACACACGCCTGACAGATAGGTCGTAGAGGACTGGGTAGGACGGGTCGGGGCCTCGAAACGTTTGACGTGCCTGTTTTGAAAGCTGCCTTCAACTCTTCCAAAATCTCCAGACTTGTTTTCTTACATAGAGATTTTGGGGAACAAATCGAATATCCCCGAATTTTCGATGTCACCAGTGAAACTGTCGTGAAACACGTGATAATTCATCTGTGATTATTTTAAAATCACGTCTAACTTTGCAGGTCATTCTGCCCGCACGCGCTTGTCTCGTGACACCTTCACTGATTGAAGACAGCACCCGTCCGAAATATTTCATTTGGACAGATACATTTGGGCAAGGTTGGGAACCCCTTATTCACACAGATACGATTTAAATAGTACCTCTATTATTCTTCTACAAGGCCGGATTTGGCATTAAATTACCCGCGAAAATTGATGATATTAAACATAGAAAACGAAAGCAAAATATCTGAGTCTGTTAATATATAGTTATTTATTAAGTTTGATTTAGATGTGGAAGTCTGTTCATAGATATTTGTCTGTCTATCCAAGTCTGGTAATGTTTATCTGTTGTATTGTACAGTGTCGTTATTAACAATGAGGAACACGTATGTATATAAAAATATAAGATTATATTTTTATTTTCGGCGATGATACTTGTGTGGAACAGAAAGCAATCGCAGAGAGTTCGCGCACACGGAGGAGCTGTCGGGAGACGGACAAGCCAGTGAACAACTGACTTTAGCCGAAATTCGGGAACTTACATAGTCTACAACTCTCACGTGACCTGCAGCAATTCCTCTTTTTCGTTAACCATGGTTATGCCCACATCTCACTTCTTTGCTTTTCATTAGTTATGTTGTCTGCTTCCTATTGACTGCTTGCCCAAGCCCGGTTCTGTGGGCGTACGCATCTGCCATTATCACCGAATTCAACGACGCCCACTGTTCAGGTGATTTTCCGATATCTTCGACCGGATGCACCTGTTTTCAACATAACAACTGTGGGCATGGTGACATTTAGGCATTCACCTTGTTGATATTATCCTTGAGCGGATATAATCCTGTCAACATCCTCTGATACACAGCACCTGTGGACATGATGACATTTCGGTGATCACACTGGTCTTATCAATCTATCTGTCAACAACGTCCGCCGTAATCACACCCACAGGCCACGTTAATATATTATATATCATCTAAGCCTATTGATATCTTTCTATGTGAATTTGTAGATATCCTTTTCTAACAATGTTTATATTTATTTACATGTTTATATCTCTATTCGAATCTGTTCACACGAGTCAATCTATCTATATTCATTGACATATCTACCCTGTCCATGGGTCGATAGAATACAACGACTGTACCGCTACATTGGGGTAAGACCCAACCCCTTAATCAGTGGCTTGGGTATGACACTAAATTGCATCAGATGGTAACGCTCAAATCCTGGAGCTTTTGGGAATGTAGAATAGTCTTTCATTGGCATTACTCTCAGGTCCACTCCTACCTGGATTGGTAGGACCAGTTGGGGTTTTATCTATGCGCAAAATAGTCATCAGGCAGCGGTCGCATCGATACTGCTATATGGATGAACTACATGGACTCTAACAAAACGGCTCAAGAAGAAGCTAGACGGCAATTACACAAGAATGCTGCGAGCAATCTTGAACAAGTCCTGGCGGCAACACCCCACAAGACACCAACTGTACGGCCACCTGCCTCCTATCACGAAAACTATTCAAGTTAGACGAACCAGACATGCAGGACACTGCTGGAGAAGCAGGGACGAACACATAAGAGATGTACTCTTATGGACCCCCACACATGGCCGTGCAAAAGCAGGACAACCAGCACGGACATACATTCAGCAGCTATGTGAGGATACGGGATGTTGTCCGGAAGACCTGCCTGAGGCGATGAACGATAGGGAAAAGTGGCGAGAGAGGGTCAGGGATATCCGTGCTACCAGCATGACATGATGAATCATTTACTATATTTGAAACCATTTCACTGTGTGCAAACACATTAGTATCAAATAGAATTATTAGTATTAGATTGCAATCAGGGAATAGAGTAGCGCCCTCCCTCACACCTCGGTGTGTAGCTATTGAAAAGAGAGCCTTCGGGTCACCCTCGACTAAGGTCGCCAACTTAGATAACAATACTTGAAACCAATTTACTGTGTGCAAACACATCAATATCAAATAGAATTATTAGTATTAGATAACAATACTTGAAACCCTTTTACTAGGTGCAAACACATTAATATTAAATAGAAATATCATTATACTAGGTGCAATTAAATGAGCTCCGTCTCGTTTAAAAATAATGCTACATACAAACTATTCACTAACAAATCATTCATTCATATATAAATATTTTTTTCTCAATAAAAACGAACAATCAGTCACATTAAGATAACAAATTTATTTCCATCCTGTTGAAAGCATTGAAATAAATCAATGTTTTAAAATAATTAACAGGACTTTTTCAGATCCATCAAGAAACGTATCCATGATTTGTTTTACATTGTTTTAATTTACTATGCCAAATCATGTTTATACTCTCTCTCTCTCTCTCTCACACACACACACACGTGTGTGTGTGTGATTAAAAACAGGATTTGGCTTTAAATATCCCACAAAGTTTGGTATGATATAAAACATGACCAAACCTGTTTATACTCACACACATACGCAGAGACACACTTGCTCAGTCGACTACACTGACTACACCCCTGCAGAGAGGTAAGAACCCCTCCCCAACGAGTGTCCTGATATATGACACTAAACAATCTGATGGTGAGGTTCCAGCAGTGCTGGAGCTTTGGGGAATGCGGAGTACCCCTTCATTGCCATCGCTCCCTGGTCCACTGTGGCTCGGAGTGGTAGCACCTGATAAGGGCCCTATCTATGGGTTAAATAGAACTAACAGCATACTTATGCTAAACTTAATTGAATAGCTTGAAATAGGAATGTTTTTGACAATTAAACCGTACTTACATTTAAACTGCGTGCTTATGCTTAACTGAATTATTTGAAATAGAACTGTTTTTCGACATTGAAACTGTATTTACACTTAACTGAATTGTTACATATAACTGCTTGAATAGTTTGAAATAGAAATGTTTTTGACTATTAAACTGTGTACTTATGCTAAACTGAATTGTTTTAAATAGAACAGATTATTTACATAAAAATGGATTTGGCGTTAAATAACCTACAAAGGTTGATATGCCATAAAACCCAACAAACCAAACCAAACCAACAGACACATACACGTAAGTGTATGTGTGTATGTGTGTGTGTGTGTGTGTGTGTGTGATGATTTGTCATTAAATATCTAACAAAGTTTGATATGCCATAAAACATGACCAAACTAAAATAAATCATGGATACTTTTTTATTTCTTCTCTCTCAACATTTATTTAGATATATGTGAAAAGACAATCTAATTTGATTGAGTGTGTTCATATGAAACAGGATAAAATTGTCTTTCGTTACCGTTTTGCTTGTTTGTATGGGTGCGTTCAAACGCCGACAATTGAGATTTGACTCCAGTTGAAAATAAGTATCAACCTTGATTACTAATTAAAAATGTAAGTAAAGTCTCCTAACTGAACACTGCAACGAAAACTTACTTTGAATTTTTGTAGTAGAGCGGCCCGTCCGATGAGCCATGTCTCGCGCGTCTCGCCTCTTGAAAAAAGGGTTATTTATACCCGTCATATATGAATGATAAAAGGCTTAATAAAGTATACATTTCTTTCTTTTAACGAATAGCTTCAAACAATTATATCAGCAGAATTAATTTTGTAAGTGTTTTTTTAACTCGATTTTTCTGAAATTTTGCGAACTTAGAATGAAAATATTCGAGACCCAAGTGACTACATTCCCAAAGGTTTGTCTAACGTCCCATTCACTCATACATTGATGTATATACAAAAACATCTTAAGTGCAATGTAATAATAGATCATTCGAAATCATATTCTAACATCATCCTGAAGTTGGTTTATGAAAAGAAAACAAAACGATAAACATTGGCATATTCTCATTCATAAATAAATACATCCTTTGAATAATTACGTACATACATTCCATTTTTTCTAAGATTATATATATATATATATATATATATATATATATATATAATGTGCCCGTGGTGTTATCGTCGTAGGAAATGGACACGGCGACACGACTTCAAATCCTGGACGAGACTGATTGCATTTCACATAGCACTAATACCCTTGGGAAAGGTATGAATCCAATTATTCTCCCTCCAGCTAGGGCAGACTGAATTCTTTAGCCTTGGTGAGGCAACTAGTCTAGGAGAAGGAAAACTCTGAATTCAAACCTTAAACTCCGCTTAAAAAATTGACCTTGTGTCTTATCCTGCCCGAGCGGAGGGGTTTGGTAAATATGATATATATATATATATATAATATATATATATATATATATTACATGGTAGTGTCTGTGACTCTGGGTTGCATGCATTTTGCAATCGTCAGACAGAGTGAAGATCTAAAAAAAAATTATTATTGGAAAAGGTACCCAAAACCTATCATTTTTATTACCTGCCTGTAAATACCATACCACATAAAAATAAATAGATAAATAAATAAATAAGATAAGATAGAATATAATAAGAAGTAACGTGATGATGATGATTTTAATTTTAGTCATCATCATCATCATCATCATCATCTTTCATGTTCAAATCGAAATCATAAAGTTTGAAAGAAAAAGAAATTCTGATTGCAACAATCCATTTCCTCCTCCCTCATCTCCTCTTCATTCTCACACTCTCTTCCTTCGTCTCACACCTTCCCATCAACAAAAGCGGAAATTTGTTTACATATGTAAAGATGGATGCCAGTACATACGCAAACATACGTATATTCACGAGCAACAGCACATACACAAACATACTAACATTCAATAACACAAAACATAAACACACCTTCACTCTGTCCAACGATTGCAAAATGCATGAAACCCAATGTCACGGACACTACAAATATTTATAAATGCTCTATCATAGATATTGAGCACTATTTATTAACTTTTGTTCCTCTATTAACTCACCTAGTGAGCTAGTAAGAACCATAAACCTCTAATAATATATATATATATATATATATATATATATATATATATATATATATATGTGTGTGTGTGTGTGTGTGTGTGTGCGCGCGTTTGTGTACTTATCCAATTTCTATGCA
>CAUZXS010005199.1:0-90000 GCA_963585895.1 Sepioteuthis lessoniana | reverse complement strand
AGTGTTGTATTTTGGCCTTCGACCCGGCCAAAAATGCCATTCCAAGGTGATGCACCGGAAGGAAGTGACACATTCTAATGGCAGTTATGAAAGGAAATCGCGTGGGCGGAAATTGGCTGACGAAATGGGACGAAGTAAAAAAAATTCCCATGTTACACTCATAGACTGATGCACCGGAAGAGAGTGACCTGTGAACTGCATGACAGTTATTTCCGCTTGATGACGATCAAACATGCGATTTCAAAGATCGAGTAGGCGACTGAGTGGACGTTGAACTATTATATAACTCAGTCAAGACAGAAGTCAAGACAGTTGCAGTTAGAGATCAGACGGAGTTATAGACGAGATTTGGTAAGGAAAGCCACACCAGGCCGAAGGGGCTCGGGGCCCCCGATTGAATTGGGGTCCAGAGAAGTTGCTGATAAGATGTAGCAGATCACCCAGCAGAGTGGGCCTCTGGGACTCCGGTTGAGCAGCCCTGGAGAACAAGAAAGACACAACGTTGACGGCCCAGTTCTGTTCTGTCTCCAGCTCCCTTTCACACGCAAACTTTGAATAACCTTTTCGAACCCTTACAATAAAGTGAGAGGTACATATATTTTTTAAAGAAGTCTTCACTCGTCGTTTATCATTTCGTCGGTATGTATCCAGTATATATATGTATATTTCTGCATGAATCAGCAAATGACAATTCAACATCCAGGTCCACTCTGGCTGGGAGTGATAGCACTTGATAGGACCCGATCTATGGGTCAAATAGTACTGTTAGATATCTAAACTGTGTGTAAACAAAAGCCTTTTTTAAAACTGAATTGTTCGAAATCGAACTTTTTGATCATTAACTACGTGTAAAGAAATGCCTGATGTTTAATTGATTCGTTAGTGATACATAGCAATACTTGGGATAATTTATCTATGTGTTAAGGAATGAGTAATGTTAGACACAATTATTAGTGTGGATTAGCAATACTTGAATGGCCCAGTCGGCTGGGGCTGTAGAATACACCGACTTTTCAGTGGGGTGAGACTCCCCCAAACAGTGTTCTGGATATAACACGAAGCAATCTGATGGTGAGGCACAAGTAAATCAAGAGTTTGGGCGAATGCAGCGTACCTCCTTATTGCCATCGCTCTCAGTTCCACTCTGACCCGGAGTGGTAGCACCTGATAGGATTCTATCAATGGGTCAAATAGTACTGAACTGATTACTGATGCTAAACTGAATTGTTTTGACATTCAAACTGCGTACTTATGCTTGACTGAATTATTTTAAATAGAACTGTTTTTACATTAAGCTGAATTATTTGAAATAGGACTTTTTACATTAAACGGTGTGAAAACAAAAAAAACTGTACTTATGCTTGACTGAACTATTTTAAATAGAACTGTTTTTATATTAAACTATGGGAAAACAAAAAACTGTACTTATGCTAAACTGAATTGTTTGAAATAGGACTGTTTTGACATTTAAACCGCGTACATATGTTAAACTGAATTGTTTGAAATAGAACTGTTTATACGTATAAAAATGGATTTGGCATTAAATAACCTACAGTGGCTGATATGCCATAAAACAAAATCAAATCAATAATACTTGAAACTCTTTAACTGTGGGATTGAATTGATTTATTGGTATTGCATAGCAATACTTGCAACCATTTGACCCTGGCTCAAATGAAATAAATAGTGTTCAATATCAATATTCGAAACTAGTTAAGTGTGTAGAATCAATAGAAATACTGGTGTGCTAACCAATCAAATGTAACTCATTTAAAAATAAAAATACCAACAAATCATTTATGTATTTCCATTTGAATGGATGCTAACAAATGACTGCTGTTAAATTGTCACTGTTACATCGCAATTCATGAAACAATTTAACTTTGTGTAAACGAATGACAAATCGTAAACTGAAATATTCACGAGGTGCCTGTGGTGTAATGGTTATCGTCGTAGGAAATGGACCCGGCGACACGAGTTCAAATCCTGGACGAGACTGATTGCATTACACATAGCACTAATACCTTTGGGAACGGCATGAATTCAATTATTCTCCCTCCAGCTATGGGTAAATAGTAGGAAAGACTTGGTTCTTCAGCCTTGGTGAGGAAACTAGTCTAGGAGAAGGAAAGCTCTGAATTCAAACCTTGTGTCATATCCTGCCCGAGCGGAGGGGTTGGTAAATATGTTTAGATAGAAATGCTTCAAGCTATTTTCCTTTGTACAAATAAAAAAATGTTTTCTACAAAATGAGTTTATAAATCATTTATATATAATATACATGTATCAATAGGATTTGGCATTAAATACCCAACAGTGGTTGATATGCCATAAAAACAAATTCAACCGACCCGCTGCTTAACTTTAGTTATCAGGGGAAAGTCTGTGCCATCAGCCTGACCTAAAGGCAAGGAGATGTTTCTTGACATGTAAATAATGGATGGATATTTCTGTTTTGGAAAAAAGGGGTGCTGATTTTGCAAATAGAACGTGATTTTGATACGTTGCTATGTTTTAATCTATATTCTTTGCTACGCTGTGATTTTTTTTCGTAGCTATGTTGTGATTTTTATTCGTTGTTATGTTACGATTTTTATTGGTTTCTGTGTTGCGATTTTGATACGATGCTATGTTGTAATCTTTATTCTTTGCTACGTTGTGATTTTTATTCATGGCTATGTTGCGATCTTTATTAGCTGCTATGTTGCGATTTTTATTCGTTTGCTATGTTGCCCTTTTTAATCGCTGCTATGTTGTGATTTTTATTCGTTGCTATGCCGTGATTTTTAATCGTTTCTAAGTTGCGAGTTTTATTCGTTGCTAATTTGCGAGTTTTATTCGTTGCTATGTTTTGATTGTGATACGTTGCTCTGTTGTAATCTTTATTCTTTGCTGCTATGTTGTAATTTTTCCCAAAATAAATTTGTCAAAATATTCCAGCATCTCCAGAAAAAATTAAAAATGCAAAGGTTGGGCGCAATCTTTTTTGACCTGTAGGATCCAAGAATTGCAACACTGTTACAAGAAGTGTGTGGACCGCAAGGAGGGACTATTTTGTAAAATAAACCTCATTTGATCGCATTCCATGAAAATATCTTAGTCAGCCTATGAAATTTTTAGCTTACCCTCGTATAGTAGAAATAAATATAACATCAATATTACTAAAAGTCCTATTTTAGTTGTATTTGTAAATATAATCGTAAATAAGCTGATACGGTATAAGATAGTAAGAATTTTGTTCGAGCAATACACTTAAAATGCTCTGCCCTACCGGTTAA
Source organism: Sepioteuthis lessoniana (assembly GCA_963585895.1). NCBI lineage: Eukaryota > Metazoa > Mollusca > Cephalopoda > Myopsida > Loliginidae > Sepioteuthis > Sepioteuthis lessoniana. Next base: position 86,722 of record CAUZXS010005199.1, on the reverse strand, counting down.
ATCAATTTCCACGATAATTTGCGACTGAATAAAGAAATTTAGTTATCAATTTTCGAACTGAATGTTATTTTGTGATCACTCTTCTTGAAATAACAGAGATAATTAGGAAATGTTCATTATATTAAAGTTATCTCCCTTGTAAATTGATCGATTGATATTAACGGCATGTTTGGGAATTACGTTCATTGTACATGTTTTTCTCTATTTTTCGTGTAGCTGTTAAGAGATTTTAGCTCACATATCAAACAATCCTATCTAATACAAAGAATTTGCACACCGTTGTTAGTTTTCAGGTATTCGTATCTATTACTAACAATTATTTGTTTCCAATCACCAATTATAATCCTTAGTAAACAATAATAACTTCTAGTAACTATTCCTAATAGAAACAATTTACAGTTATATGGTATCAAGTATTCCTATCTAATACAAATAATTTTTCAACAGATCTATTTGAACTATTGATGGGACTCTAACAAGTACTTTCACTTCAGGTCAGAGTGGACTTGGGAGTAATGGCAATATAGGGAAAGTCCGCACTCCTTGGAAATGGAGCCTCACAACTAGATGCTGTTTAGTCTAATAACTAGGATACCCCATTTTTGGTGGGGGAGTCTTAATACTCTATAGACGATACAGACAAAATATTCTTTTGCCGACAAGAAAAGTCTTCATTTAAGTAATACAATTGATTGGTTTGTTTGTTTTGGTGTTACGACATATCAACCTTTATAGGTTATTTAATGCCAAATTCATTTTTATACAAAGTTCTATTTTAAACAATTCAATTTATCATGAGCTTAATTATCAAAAACAATTTTTATTTCAAGCTATTCAGTTTAATCAAACAGTTCTATTTCAAACAGGTTAGTTTAGCATAAATAAAGTTTTTTATTTACACACAGTTAAATGTCAAAAACAGTTCTATTTCAAACTATTCAGTTTAGCCTAAGTATGCAGTTTAAAAGTCGAAACAGTTCTATTTCAAGCAATTAAGTTTAGCATAAGTATACAGTTTACTTCTCTTTGACCCAAAACATTGCGTTTACTTTCGGATTAATTCCTTTGGGAAAGGCATGAAACCTTTAATCATCATAGTTGGGTTAAATAGTATCACAGCTCTTCTTCTACACGAATGGCTTTGGCATGAGATAACCAAGGAAGGTTGATGTGCCAGAAAAGAAAGTAAATGAAGAGAATAAAGCAATTTCCTGTATAATTTGCATCAGAATAAGTTTTAGATGATTACTTTCATAAAGAACATCATTTTGTAAAAATCATATTTTTTTCAAAATAACTATGAAACACTAATAATAATTCTTCACTTCTTTCTAATATAGAAGCACCAATATAATCATGTATCACTATTACTGCAAGAGGCCGACCAATTCTCTGGTTAAGTTCTTTTTAAATGCTAAAACAACTTTTGAGCGACCCAGTATATTCTAAAAGGGGAAGTTTTGTGATACATCAAAATAAGAGCAAAAGCCTTTTGGCTTCGATAAAGACTAAAAAAAAATAAAAAAACAAAACAAAAAACACATCGATATAAACTTTACGGCTGAATGACTACACATGAAGGATACATGGTTGGTTGGATTTTATGGCGTATCAACCATTGTTGGTTATTTAATGCCAAATCCATTTTTTATACAAATAATCAGTTCTATTTCAAACAATTCAGTTTAGCATGAGAACACATTTAATTGTCTAAAATATTTCTATTTCAAGCTATTCAGTTTAGTCAAACAGTTCTAATTCAAACAATTCACTTTCTTATGAGTATAAATTTTGTTTACACACAGTTAAGTATCAAAACAGTTCTATTTCAAACAATTCAGTCTAGCGTAAGTACAGTTACAATGTCAAAAACAGTTCCACTTCAAACTGTTCAGTTTGCATAAGTACGCAGTTTAAATGTAAGAACACATTTGATTGTCAAAAACATTTCTATTTCAAGCTGCTCAGTTTAGTCAAACAATTCTAATTCAAACAATTCAGTTTAGTATAAGAATATATTTTGTCTACACACAGTTAATTGTTAAAACAGTTCTATTTCAAGTAATTCAGTTTAGCATAAGTGAGCATTGTAGTTCTATTTGACCCATAGATAGAACTCTATCAGGTGCTACCAATCCGGGTCAGAGTGGACCTGGGTGAGATGGCAATGAAGGGGTACTACGCATACTCCAAAGCTCGAGCATTACTAGAACCAACCCATCATATTGTTTAGCGTCATATCAAGGACACTCGTTTGGGGTGGTTCTAACCACTGTGCAGAGATGCAGTCGGTGTATTCAACAGATGAAGCTGACTGGGCAAAATAAATGATAGAATTCAATAATTAAAAATCAATCAAACTGAGGAACTCTTCACTATTCCTTTAGTGTTATATCAAGGACACTCGTTGGGGTAGGACTAACCCCTGTGCAGAGGTGCAGTCGGTATATTCAACAGACGCCTCTGACTGGGCAAAATGAATGATAAAATTCAATAATTAAAAATCAATCAAACTGTGGAACTCTTCACTATTCCTTTAGTGTTATATCAAGGACACTCGTTTGGGTAGGACTTACTCCTCTGCAGAGGTGCAGTTGGTGTATTCAACATTCCCGGCAGACAGGACAAAAGGATACATGTAAGACAAAACAAAAACTTTTACAATAAATAATAGTAAAAAAAAAACAAAAAACAAACAAGATTTGCCCTGTCGGCTTGGGCTGTAGATATACATCAACTGCATTTCTGTGGAGGGGTAAGCCCCTCCGACGACGATTATCCTAGATGTGACTTTAAACAATCTGATGAAGAGGCTCTAGTGATGCTGGAGCTTTAGGGAATACGAAGTGACCCTTCATTGCTATCGCTCCCAGGTTCACTCTGGCCCGGCCTGGTAGCACCTGATAGGATTCTATCTATGAGTCAAATAGATGTGTTTGACATTTAAACTGGGTGCAAGCAAATGACTCATGCTAAATTGAATAGTTTGAAATAGAACTATTTGATCATTTAACCGTGTGTAAACATGTAACTGATGTAACTGATGATTAATTGAATTGTTTGTCATGCAGTGCAATATTTGGAACCATTTAACATTATTGATTTAGGCTAAATTGAATGGCTAGAAATAGAACTACTTGATCATTTAACTGTGTGTATCTACAGAATGTGTTTACAAATCATATATATCATATATATGTAAAAATAGGATTTGGCATTAAATTACCCACAATGGTTGAAATGCCAGAAAGCCAAACCACAGCAAACTAAAATATTTGTTCTAACGTTCAATTTTTTTTTTTCAAAACTTTTACGTTCTATTAAGTTTTAAAATATTTTGCAGTCTTGCACATTAACATAAAAAAAGTTGCAGCGTGATATTTTTTTATATAAGCACGGAATACGAACTTAGTAGATTGAGATCTAATTCCATAACGTTCACTTTGCCTTTATATTCTTAGGAAAGGCATGAAAATAAAATTCCCTGTGTTCTATCAAGCTTGTAGAGATTTTGATTAGAATATATCGTCGTAGACATGTTACGAAGATTTTTTGTGGAAAAGTTGGTTGAATGGCAGACTATTCTCTCATTACAACATAATTTACCAAGGGGCAGCAGGATAAAACATATAATTACTTAGCGCTTCCAATACAAGGAACATGTAATACAAGGCCAGTTTTCTTAAAGAGATTTTGAAGCGTTTTCGTTCTTCTAAAGTTGTTGCCGAATCAAGCCAAAAGAACCAAGTCAGTACTGCTATTTACCTACACATAAAAGTAGAAAAGATTGATTCATGCCCTTTCCAAGGGCATTGGCACGAAGTGAAACGCAAACAGTCTTGTTCAGGTTTTAAATTCGGGCCACGGATTCCATTTCCCACGGGGGTGTCCTCGTGGTGCATTGGTTAAAGCGATGGACAGCGGAATCGTAGTTAGCGATTTCGAACTCCACTCGCGTTATTACGTTCACTTACGGACAAATACCCTTAGGTATGAACCCCCTTACCTTCCCAGCTATGGGTTAAATAGTACCACTACTGTTCTTCTAGAAGGATGGCTTCGGCATTAAATAACCTACAAAGGTTGATATGCCATTAAACAAAAAAAAACCCAACTAAACAACATTCATTTCCTACGACGATAATCGTTTCACTTAGCATGCCACGATGATTCCCTGCAAAAACTAAAAGGGGTGTGTGTAATAGTTAACGCGATGAACAGTGAAATCGTAATAAGTGAGTTCGAACTCCAGTCGCGCTATTACGTTCAATTTCGGGCCAATACCCTTGGGTGTGAACCCCCTTACTCTTCCAGCTATGGGTTAAATAGTACCATTACTGTTCTTCTAGAAGGGTGGCTTTAGCATTAAATAACCTACAAAGGTTGATATGCCATTTAACAAGAAGCCAAAAACCGAAAGAAAAAGCATTTACAAGCTTTCACCAACGAAAATTATATCTATAGATATAAGCGGAATGGATAGAGAAGAATTTTAAAAAGAGAAAAATTTACATTGAATGGAAAAAACAATGAAAATGAATTAACGGACATTATATATAAATCTAATAAATGTGTCTAACAGTTCTATATCAAACCGTTTCACCTTCTATTGAGGACAAACAAATCACATTCCAATTATTATAAAATCCACGTGAATATATGATAATACATTTAGCTATATAGTACATAGATATTTAAACTATTTCAGATAGATCTCCCAAATCTATAATTCATATTCATTAGATTTTCCTTTACATTATATATATATATATATATATATGTGTGTGTGTGTGTGTGTGTGTGTGTGTGTCAGTACACCCAATCTCATCAAACAATGGGATGATTCCGGTTTCCATCCACTGACGGTCCTGCTTGGCTGGTCATGTCCTCGGATGACACAAGTGATCCACTTAATTGCCCACGTTGTGTTTTGGATCCAGACAGTAGATCAATCGCTAATCGGAGTCACCAAACGATGAGTTAAGGAACAATTAATTGAAATTTTAAAAAAGTCGACACCAACAAACGGAGAACAAAACATGGGTTGTACATAAGTCTTCTAAAATCTAAATCAGTCGAATCTTCTTTTTTTCTGGTTAATAGATTTTTTTTCTGAAGAGGTACTTGTTTACACACACACACTCACTGGTGAAAACTCGCCAGTCTAGCTTGCTAACAATTACCCCACCCAATGTGCTCAGTTTGAGGAATGTAAACATTCTCAATCATTATATATATATATATATATATATGACACACACACACACAAGTCCTGGTGGCAACACCCAACAAGACACCAACTGTACGGCCACCAGCCTCCTATCACGAAAACTATTCAAGTTAGACGAACCAGACATGCAGGACACTGCTAGAGAAGCAGGGACGAACTCACAAGAGAAGTACTCTTATGGACCCCCACACATGGCCGTGCAAAAGCAGGACGACCAGCACGAACATACATTCAGCAGCTATGTGAGGATACGGGATGTTGTCCTGAAGACCTGCCTAGGGCGATGAACGATAGGGAGGAGTGGCGAGAGAGGGTCAGGGATATCCGTGCTACCAGCGCAACATGATGATGATGATATATATAATGATTGAGAATGTTTACAGTCTTCAAACTGGACACCTTGGGTGGGGTAATTGCTAGCAAACTAGACTGGCGAGTTTTCACCAGTGAGTTTGAGTTTAACTTGGTGCCTGATTCATACGGTCTTTTGAAACATGTAAACAGAAAAATTATTTTTGGTTTAAAACAAAATTATATTATTATTAATGCTAAGGGTATAAATTTATAGTTTTACTGGATTTGGTTTGTTTTATAATAACTAACCTTTGTTAGTTATTTAATGCCAAATCCAGCTTATATACATATATTAGATATATAAAGTCATCCACAGACAGTTTCTATCAGAACTCATCAGTGTGGCTAGACGTACGAGCTTCCCGTTGGTGGGATCGAAACCCGGTCGACTCAAACGCCAATCCGAGACTCTATCTCTCATCCACGAGGAACTAATAGCAACTAAGTTAATTTTAAACGGTTATAAATCGCAATTACTATTGTTTACACACATCCGCTTAACGGGTACCGAGAGCTCAATTCATATATATATATATGAAGAGCCTTGCAATAAACGCTAATGGCAACGCGATTACTTCATTTTCTAAAGAACTCAGCCCTACGGGAGTAGGGGAATATATATATATATATTATTATTATTATTATATATATATATATATATATATATTATTATATATATTATTATACATATTATATATATATATTATTATTATTATATATAATATAATCTATATATTATTATATATATATATATATATATATATTATATATATATTGACATTGGAATAAGGGTTAGAGTGTTCGCCAATGGCCCGGGAGACCTGGGTTCAATCCCAGGTCGAGTCATACCAAAGACTCAAAAAATTGTACTTGATGCCTCCTTGCTTAACACTCAGCATTATAAGGTACGGATCAAGGGTAAAGTAGAGCAATCCAGGGAAGGAGTAGCGCCCTCCCCTACACATTGGTGTAGTAGCTATCGGAAAGGGAGCCTTCGGGTTACCCTCGACTATGGTCGCCAACTTTACTTACTTATTAATATTATCATATATATTATTATTATATATATTATTTGTAACGAATCATATATATATATATTAGATAAATAATATTAAATTAAATAATTCAATTAAACACATTTATTTTCACACCGTTAAATAATCAAACAGTTCTATTTCAAAAATTCAATTTGTTTGCTCTTAGTTTAAATATCAAAAAGCAGTTCTATTTGACCCAAAGATAGGATCCTTTAAGGTACTACCACTCCGGGCCAGAATGGACGTAGGAGCAATGGCAATGAAGAGGTACTCCGCATTCCCCAAAGCTCCAGCCTCACCATCAGATTGTTTAATTTCATATCTAGGACACTTGTTGGTAGGGTGTTACCTCTTTGCAGAGATAAAGTCGGTGTATTCTACAAATAGAACTGTTTGACTTGTGAGCAAACAAATGACTCATGCTAAATTGAATTGTTTGAAATAGAACTGCCCAATCATTTAGCTACGAGTATTTACAAAATGTGTTTACAAATCATAAATATTTATGTAAAAAAAGAATTTGGCATTAAATAACTAACAATGGTTGATATGCCATAAAACCTAACCAAGCTAAACAAAAGAACAATGATCACGCTGATTTTCCAGACTGTTGATATTGTCTCGCAAGGAAGTGGGAGATGTTACAAGTCAATCAGTTTACAAATGGTAATTAATTCCAGATGTGAAACTGTTACTGTCTCTAAGAAATCTTAGATGTCTGTTTAATGTTTCGCGCCGTTCGGATTTTATACACAAACCCGTTGAACTTTGACAATTCCTTTTTTTCACAAGTCGTTCAGTCAGTACATTCGTCTATTTACAAAATCTTTTAGGATAGCATATGCATATAAACCAATGGAGGCTTATTTATTTATGGCAAATATTTACCCTTGTTCTTTCTTGATTTTATTCCTTCGTAAAGTTATTCTATTACACAAGTAAAGTTACTTTTATTTAAAACATTGGAGTATGAATTCGCAAAAACACAATTAAAGTAGACATGGCTAAATACTCGATCTTTTCTTTTAATCCATGAATTTTTTTAATCGCTTTTTATTTTTCTTATTCAATTTCTTTAAGTCCGATTGATTGATAGATTTATTGGTTTTTATCGGCGTGTCAACCCGTTTCGGATTATCTTACGCCGAAACTTTAGGGCATTGTGTTCATTGTATAGGGTGTCTCAATATACATGGGACCCATGTGACTGCTAATAACTCTGCTACTAATAATAAAGGGTGTCTCAGTATATATGGGACCCATGTGACTGCTAATAACTCTGCTACTAATAATAAAGGGTGTCTCAATATATATGGGATCCATGTGACTGCTAATAACTCTACTAATAATAATAAAGGGTGTCTCTCTCTATATGGGACCCATGTGACTGCTAATAACACTACTACTAATAATAAAGGGTGTCTCAATATACATGGGATCCACATGACTGCTAATAACACTACTACTAATAATAAAGGGTGTCTCAATATACATGGGACCCATGTGACTGCTAATAACTCTACTACTAATAATAAAGGGTGTCTTTAATATACATATCACCCATGTGACTGCTAATAACTCTACTACTAATAATAAAGGGTGTCTTTAATATACATATCACCCATGTGACTGCTAAAAACTCTACTACTAATACTATTGTGTTTTTTTTGTTTGAGATTTGAAAATAGAATACTATAACGACTATCAATCCTCGATCACAATGCCTTGGACAAGAGAGGAAAAATATTTTACGTCACTACTTATTTGGAGAAAATATCATTGAAAATTGTCTCAAAATAGTTGCAACTTGGTAATTTGATAATAGTTTATTACTAAGACAAGAAACTAAAAAAAAAAATTGCATGTCCTGGAACAATATAATAACAATTAAAAACAACAACATTGATTTGGTGTCTGTTGCTCAAAGGATGCATGTTTTCGGGACTTGTTTCAAACGACCGCCATTGCGCTTGTCTCAATCATAAATCATTATCTTATTAATGGGTTGCATCTATTTGGAGACACCCAGTACATTCATTTACTTTTTGTGTCGGTTTTTCGTAATGAGAATGATTTGCAATCAAATCTATTTAATCCACAGGTGGGACCCAAACAGATACTACTATTACGAGTCAAAGTGGGCATGGGAGTAATGGAAATGAAAAGAAACGCCATGCTTCCCAGGTCTCCTCACTATTGGATGCAGTATTGTGACATAAAAAAAGGCACCCCCTTTTTTGGGGGGGGGGGTTACTCCTCTGTTGGGTTTACAGTCAATAGACTCCAAGACGCACCGACAGGGCATTTCTTTCAATCCATTTAAAAAAAAATTGTTTCTTTTTATTTGATCCATAGTTTTATTCTTTGGTTTAAGTCCGTTATTATATATTTCTGTATTGTTTCTTTTAATACAATTTAATTTTTGGTTCCTTTACATTTTTAAATATATCTTGATAAGTAGAGCGTTACCCAAATTGATTTCCTACCAAAGACTTTACTTGATTCCTCCTTGCTTAACACCCAGCAATATAAGGGCGAAGTGGAGCAATCCAGGGGAAGGAGTAGCGTCCTCAACACCTAGCCATATTTACCAACCCCTCCGCTCGGGCAGGATATGACACGAGGAGTTTAACAGGTTTGAATTCAGAGTTTTCCTTCTCCTCGACTAGTTGCCTCACCAGGGCTGAAGAACCTAGTCTGCCCTACTATTTTGGATAATTGGATTCATATGTGAATTGCAATCAGCCTGGTCTAGGGTTTGAACTCGTATCGCCGTGTCCAATTCCTACGACGAGAACCATTTCACCACGGGCACCTCCCCGACACCTAGCTATAAAAACGAAGCCTTGGGTCTACCCTCGACTACGGTTGCTAACTTTACTTATATTTTTAAGCCTATGAATTCATTTTGTTTAATTTTTTACTAAATGTAAATTTTTGTTCTTCGTCCGCTTTAAGTCCATTACTTTATTTTTTAATGTTTTTTAATTAATCTTATTTTCTTTGATTCTATTTTTTTCTATTCAATCCAAATTTTTCTTCCTATTTTTGTTACTTTCTTTGAATTGATTCCATTTTCAGTTGTTTTGTTTTTACTTAATTTAAAGTTCTTTTTTAAAAATTACTTTGTATTCATTCAATTTCTTATCAGTTCTTTTGATTTATTTTTTTTATGGTTACTTTTTTACTGAATTAATAAATTTACTGCCTGTTTTCCTTTCTCTCAGTTATTAATTATTTTTCATTGTTTCTTTTTACTGAATTAATAAATTTGCTGTCTATTTTTCCTTTCTCCCAGTTAATAATTATTTTTCATTGTTTCTTTTTACTGAATTAATAAATTTGCTGTCTATTTTTCCTTTCTCTCAGTTAATAATTATTTTTCATTGTTTCTTTTTACTGAATTAATAAATTTGCTTTCTATTTTTCCTTTCTCTCAGTTGTTAATTATTTTTCATTGTTTCTTTTTACTGAATAAAAAAAAATTGCTGCCTTGTCTTCATTTCTCTCAGTTGTTAATTATTTTTCATTGTTTCTTTTTACTGAATTAATAAATTTGCTGTCTATTTTTCCTTTCTCTCAGTTATTAATTATTTTTCATTGTTTCTTTTTACTGAATATAAAATTTCATTTATTTTTCGTTCCTTTTTATCATGAATATTTATTTTTCATTCTTCCTTTTTACAGAATATAAAATTTCTCTCTTTTTTCGTTCCTTTTTATCATTAAATATCTATTTTTCATTTTTTTTTTCTCAGAATGTAAACTTTTGCTTTTTTACTTTTTCCCTGTCTCTTGATATTTTTTCATTTATTCAAAGCTAAATTTTTTATATTTAAAAAAAAATTTATCCGTTGGTTTCACATTCATTTCATTTTTCTTTTCTTTCCGTTACTTTTTTTTTCTGTCTTTTGTTTTCTTTGTATTTTCATCTTTTTTGATTAATTATTTTCTTCCGTTCTTTGTTCTTTTAATTTTCCTGTCTTTTCAAAATATTTTCCTCTTGATTTTTATTTCCTTCGTTCTATGTTTTCAAATTTCTTTTTATCTTTGTTTTCTTTCTACCCTCTTTTTTCTCCTATTTCTTACAGCCATCTTTACTTCTTTTTTTTTTACTCCCCTTTTTATTTCTTCATTTTATTTCTCTTCTTTTTTGTTTCTTTTCTCTTTTCTTTTTCTATTATTTTTTGTCTTCTTTCTAGATTTATTTTTGTCTTCTTTCCTTTCTCTTTTCTTGACTCTTTCTTTGCTTCTTTTTCTCTTTCATCTTTTTTTTCTTTATTTTTGTTTTCTTCTTCCTTTGATCTTTCTCGTTCACTTTTTATCTTCTTTCCTTCTTCCTTTGTTTTTTCTACCTTATCTTTTCTTCTTTCTTTCTATTGCTTTTCTTTTCATTTAGTTTTTTTATCTTCTCTTTTTTTCTTTCGAGTTTTCTTTATGTCTGTTTTATTCTTCATTATTTTTTTTCTTTTTTCAACTTTTTTTATGACTCATTTCTTGCATCTTTTCTTCTTTTATCTTTCCTTTTTTCTTATTTTTCCATTTTTCATTCCTATGATTTTTCTTTTCCTTTTTTCCTTTACAGTTTTTTCTTTCCTTTACTTTTATTCTTTCTTTTTCGAGTCTTTTTTTCTTTCTTTTGCGTACTCTTTTTCTTTCCTTTCTTTCTTTTATTCTTCCTTACTCTCTATTTTCTATTTCATTCTTCACATCTTTTGCTTATTTGTCTTTCATTCTTCCTTTTCTTTTACGTGTTCTTTTCTTCTTTCGACTGCTTATTCTCTTTCCTTCTTTTTTTATTACTTTATTTACTCTTTACGATATTAACTTCAATCTAAACTTCGAATAGAATGACTGTAATTCATCTTCACATTTCAACATTGGTATGGCGAGAGTAAACAGCAAGGCCGGATGCGGCCAAATTCAGTGCTTCAGATTCGTCAACAGAAAGAAAATGGAGATGAGACGAGCACACAGAGTTAGGGGTGGGGCTAGGTGGGTTGGCTTCATCGGAAAAGACTCAGTGTTCATACAAGAAACGATAAGAACAGATGGTTAACAAATTTGTACTAAAACGATCCACTAATGACTGACAAGTTTACTTGGCAGAGAAAGAGAGAGAGAGAGAGAGAGAGAGAGAGAGAGAGAGAGAGAGAGAGAGAGATAGATATGATGGTTAAGTATCATTATTTGATGGCCAAACAAAGATGAAGGACCGTAAGGGAGGGGTGCTGAAGAAGTCCACTTGTCGGCGTTTTGGTGAGCAAAAACTAATTTTTTTTTCAGTTGGCGGCAGGGAAGACACCTTGGCGGTCCAAGCTAGATGTTGTATATTTGCATTTCTAATATATTTATATTTAACATGGAAGGTTTGTTTTGAGAAACCAGTAGATTGTGAAGGGAGTGCACACGAAAAGAAGGAGTTACAATGAAAGATATAAGCTAAGAGAAGAGAGGGAGACGACAGAGTTGTATATTTTGAAGTTCTTTATCTGTCCGTTCCATGACAGTTTATAAGTAGAGGTGCTATGCTCACCTATCAACAAACAAGCACATTTCTTTCTCTCAGTTGTAATGTACGTGTGAAAAACTGAACGCAAGAAGAAGAAATAAACAGGCAAGAAAACGAAGTAAAAAGGGAAATAGCTTAAGAAATGTCTATAAGAAATATTATTTCGCTATCTAATAACTTGACCAATTCCAAATGGAATGTTCTCAAATTTTAACAGCACGTGTTGAAATAACTCATAATTCTCTATTTAATGTTTTTTTTTATTATTCTTTTTTTTATTTTCTGGTATAGAAATACCATTCACTAGAGAAGAAAATGCGTTTAAATTTTTTTGTTGTTTCTGCATTTGTAGTTAAAAACTTTAGATCATTTAAACGAGAATTAGTCAAGTTATCCAATTAACAAATGATATCATTTTTTTCTGAAACGCAAAATTCATCTCAAATGATATAATTTTTTTCGAAAAACTGTATATAATTCTATGAGTTAACAATGGAGATAACTAATTTCTTAAAAGGTTAGAACTTTTAAAGGAACTTTTACTTTTATCCACATTTGATAGATTGATTCTAACGGCATCTCAACCCGTCTGGAATTATATAATCTGCCATGCGGTTTGGGAATATTTACAGTTTTTGTGAAGTTGTTTCTTAAGAATTATTTTTTATGCAGTTAATACATATCAAGCATTGCTATCAAATACAAATAATTTGCACACAGTTTCTGGTTTTCAGATATTTCTATCAAATACTAATAATTATATAGTTTTAATTAATCATATTGAATGATAGTCATTTGTTTGCACACTTGTTACATAGCCATATACACGAATATGGCCATGTGCGAAATGGACATATAATGTTCATAACAATAGAACATATAAAGAACATAGGAATGTCGAAATTCGAAAACACGTAACGACTTGTTTGTTCAGGTACGAAACCTTTTTTATTAACTTTGAGTTAAAGGTTTCGACGTAAGGAGGAGAGACACAATCTTCTCTGCTGTCTTATTCATTTGGCCCCCAACTCGAGCGGTCCCCATAGGGCGCAAGTTCGCCTCGCGCCTGCGTGCTCCAGAAGTCGATCCTTCTCGTTTGGCGTCTAATTCTCAACTCTCACTTTCTTCAAATCTCACACACACCTCCACACGCTTCCGGTGCGTGACGTCACCCTCACCCTGTCATCCCGTTTCGTCTCGGACTATTATGACATCTGAGTGATACCTGCGCGCACCCTCCCGCGTTAACACCTGCCTCAATGTTGCACCTAACTAACCCATGTGCTGAGCCGAAAGGTTCTCAGCCTAATTAAACTCAAAGGCATGAACCGAAATCCCTCGGCTATTATATAACACACTGTTATATAGTTTCAAGCAACTAATTATAATCGTTTGTAAATAATTATAACTTCAAGTAGCTATTCTTAAAACAATTAATTTACAGTTATGTGGCATGAAGTATTTTTCGTAAATACAATTAATTTTTAAAGAGATCTATTAGAACTATAGATGAGACCCGGACAGAGTAGTCCCGGAAGTAATAGTAATGAAAGAGTATTCAACACTCTCCAGATCTGGAGTCTTTCCGTCAGATACTGCTGTGTGTCATACTCAGAAAACCCCCTTTTGGGGTACTTTTACTCCTCTGCAGGGGGACACAATCAGCATCGTCTATATTCCACCGAGAAAGCGATGTATCAACTTTTGCCTATATTTTTTCACCTTATTCTTGTTGCTTTTTATCACTCAGGTTGTTTCTATTCTCTACAACCATTAAATAAGCAGCGTGGCTTGAGAAATAAAAAATTAGTCTCAGAAGTTAATTGAACTCTTGTATCCTTAAAGCGTTCAACTCACATCGATTGCACCTTAAAAATTGACATACAGTTAAAAAAAAAATCAACGAATGTAGATTCATTGATTTTAGACTTCTACTGTTGATCAGAGTGAACATTTATTGAAACTTCTATTTTTGCACTTTCCAACCCAACCTTTTTTCTCCTGGGTAAAAAAGTAAAAATTTATAAGAAAAGGCCGGTTAATATATTTTCATCTGAGAAAGATTAGCTGTTTTTTTTTTGTTTTTTTTTTACGGGCACGACAACAAAATTAAACAGAGGTTCGGATGTCAATGCTCAAAGGATTATTTTTCGAACGAAATGATAAATATATGAAGCAGATCTATAAATTAACTATTCCCTCTGTCGATATAAGGCATACATAATTGGCTATATATATATCTATATATATATATATATATATATATATATATATATATATATATATATATATATATATAAGAGAAGCCTTTCCCGAACACGTGTACGCACAGGTGCAGGCGAAAATCACGTGACAACGACAACTTTGTTTACAATTTTCTACGTTTCTTTATTCTTGCTTGAAATCGTGCGACCTCATCAGGATTATAGTTGCGTATTGGGCACAAATTTAATTACCGGTTTTAATCTTTGCGTAATCAGAACAATTTACATGCAATTTTTAGAAAGATTTGACAGCAGTTCAATTTAAGGCGCTTAAAATTGTGTAAAATCATCATTGAAAATTTGGAGTAATACATGAGCTGGCAATAATTGTGTTATCTGCATGTGATCGTATTTTTTTCTTTCCTTTTTTTTTTTTTTGATTGATATTTTTTTTTTTAAGAATTGCAGTAGTAAATTCCTCTTAAAAACAAAATGTAAGGTTTTTAACTTCAAACCGAGAAATATGAAGCGATTAAAAAAGAAAAAGAAAAAAAAAACGTGTTTTAAAGTAGGCAAATTTAAATCAAATCATATCAACGTAAAACTTGCCCAGTCGTCTGGGGTTGTAGAATACAGCGACTGTACCTCTGCAGTTGAGTAAGACTCCCCGCCTCTAACGAGTGTCCTGTATATGACACTAAACAATCTGATGGTGAGGTTCCAGTGATGCAGGGGCTTTGGGGAATCTAGGGCATCCCTTCATTGCTATTGCTCCCGGGTCCACTGTGGCCCGGAATGGTAGCACCTGATAGGGCTCTATCTATGGGTTAAATAGAACTAAACTGGGTACTTACGCTAAACTAAATTGTTTAATGTAGAACTGTTTTGACATTTAACTGTGTGTGGAGAAAATCTATACATATACGAAACTGAATTGTTTGAATTAGAACTGTTTGAATAAACTGAATAGCTTGAAATAGAAATGTTTTTGACAATTAAACTGTGTACTTATGCTAAACTGAATTGTTTGAAATAGAACTGAATATTTGCATAAAAAGGGATTGGGCGTTAGATAACCTATAAAGGTTGACATGCCATAAAATCAACCAACCAACCTAAAACGTTTTATTTATTAATTCTGACGAGAACTTTCTCATAATTTAAAAAAAATTTGAAAAAAAAATTCTAATTTTAAAAGTATTAGAAAATTTTAAAAGTTTTGAATTTTTAGATTAAAATAAAATCAATCAAATCATTTCAGCCTAAAACGTTTTATATATTAATTCTTGCTAGAACTTTCTTGTGATTACATTTTTCATCACAACTCGGGATGTCATTCTAAGATAATGAAGAATAGCGAGTATGAACCCACTTTTAAGTGCGATCAGTCATTGGCAGACATATTGACAAGATCATGCCATTGAAGTTGAGGGAGAATAGAATAGGCGAGTAAAGAAGAGAAAAATCACTCTCCCATAACTAAGACGGTCAGGTAGTGACGGTAAAAGATTTTTTTGTCAAATTTGGTATGTCAGCCCAGTCGACCGGGGCTGTAGAATACGCAGACTGCATCTCTGCAGAGGAGTAAGAACCAACGAGCATATGAATGTCCAAGATATGGCACCATGTGATGGCAGGGTTCCTATCCAGGAACTTTGTGGAATGTAGAATACCTCATTATTCCTATGTCCACTCTGACCTGGAGTGGTAGTACCTATTAATGTCCCATTCATGTGTCAAATAGAATTGTTTAATAATTTACTGTACAGACAAATGACTCATATTAAATTGAATTATTAGTATTACATAACAATACTTGAAACCATTTAACCGTATGCAATATTATTAATATTAGATAAATATTCAATTTGATAGAAATATTTGATAAATAGAGTTACAAATGCTAAATTGCGATACTTGAAAGCAATTAACCGTGTGCAAAAAAAAAAAAATGAACTCTGGCTTGTTTTGTCATATAACATATGATATGGATTTTCGATTCGTTCCTAGTGACCCAGTGTGCTTTGGCAAGCTGTCACATTTTGATCAGTAAACAGAAGATGACAGCGCGCCAGGGCACTCGGGTCGAATAGGTGTGTAACCGGAAGGAGACCACGTGATGAGAACTACACGGTCAGATTTAGACAGAGGCAGAGAATCGAAGTCGAGCAAGGGACACACAACCGATAAGAGACGTCTCGGCTTGCAAGGGGGTGCAAGCGTTGGCACTCCATGGTTCCCGGAATAAGTTTATGGGAAGAAGAAGTCCTCTCTCTGAGTATATGTTTCCTAATCTATCTCTCAACAAACAACAAACTGTGGGCCCTTTTAAAGAATAAAATCAGAGATATATTTTTATAAAGAAGTGTTTCGTTCGTTCATTGAATTTTGTATTATCATTATTGCTATACAACAGTTTAAAAACCATGTAACCTACAAACTATTTCATTTAAAAATCATATATGAGCAGGATTTGGCATTAAATAGCCTACAAGAGTTGATATGCCATAAAACCAAACTAACCAATACAAAAATTGTCTTCTAACTTCTGTCTAGCAACTCGTTTTAAAATTAAAACATCTACCTACAACTATCCGCTTAGAGTAAGTAAAGTTTGCGACCTTAGTCGAGGGTGACTCAATGGCTCCCTTTTCAATAGCTGCAACACAGAGGTGTAGGGGAGGGCGCTACTCAATTCCCTGGATTGCTCAACTTTACTCTTGATCCTCACCTTATAGTGCTGAGTGATAAGCAAGGCGGCATCAAGTACCATTTTTTGAGTCTTTGGTATGACTCGACCTGGGGTTGAACCTCGGTCCCCCGGACCATTGGCGAACATTCTACTGATTAAGCCAATATATATACATATATATATGCGAAAAAAGATTTGGCTTCAAATAAGGTATAAGGGTTGACATGGCATTGAACAAAATTTATATTCATGTGAACTTCCTGGAGACAAGAGAAGGATTTGAAACATTCTCAGTAGTTTTTGAATTCCCAATTTACCACAAATTTCGTTGTAGGCCTAATGGTCAAAGAGTTGGATTGCCGCCTCGAAATAAATGAATTCGAATTCCGGTCACGCTCTTACGTTAATTTTCTGACTGACCTTCAACGAGGATGACTTTGGCTCTAAATAATACACGAAGGTTGATATGATATTAAAGAAAGAAAGTTATTTCAAACTTCAATATTCATTCATCAACGCTTTTGTTCTTTGGCTTTCCATGACCTTACAGTCACCTTTTAACTATACTGTGTATTCCATTATAAAAGAACGATTCCTTTTTTTATTCAACATGCTAAAATAACTTTTTTTTTCTTCAGCCTCTTAGAATCGTTAAGCAAGTAAAAAAACCTTATGCAGAGTTTTAGTCGGAACGTTGCTTATGAGTTAATCCTTACTTATCTAGCAGTGTCTCCGCATATCTTGTTTGATTGGCTGGTGAGATGGGAAGCAAGTGGCCGTACACCTGCTGTTTTGGAGGAGTATCGCTTTTAATTTGTTCAAAACAACATGTAGCATTTCTGTGTTGTTGTGTAGTTATCCTATCAAGCTTTTTCTCAATGCGTTTTGTTAGCATCCATGTGGTGGATTCATACAGTAGTACTGACACAATCTCAGCTTGGAAGAAGCCCTGTTTATTTTATCATAGAGATCAGATTTCCATATGATAGACATCCTATCACTGGCAAGTCCACGAATTCCTAATGCATATACTGATATCCCTTTCAATAGATGGAATATTGCTGACGAAATTTGTGAACTGATTTACAAATTTCTGAGTCATGTCACTTAAAGCGGACTCCCTTTGTGAAAAAAAAAAAAAAAAAAAAAAATCACAGGAATACTGTTTTCTATGCGTTCACATAGAGGCCCATGCCTTCTGCTGCTTGTTCAAGGCTATGCAGTTGGGATTCGGCTTTGGCAGAGGAATTTGCGAGAAACGCATTCAGTCGTATTTAGTCTTGAACTCTTTTTATTTTTTTTTTCGCTTTTTGCTTCGTTCGCTTATTATGTCTTTACCACCGCATAACCTACTCTGGCTATTATTTAGCGTCTTATTTTCCCTTTAATGTTGTTGGTCTGTGTGGCGTTGTTTGGGGCTACCATTGGTATAGATTCCGATTTTCTCTTCAAGTTTCCCTTTTTTAGATATCTCCAGGTCTTCTCTGGTGAGATTTCGCCAATTTGTCACTTGTAATAACCAAAGACTTATTTTCTTCCCATTTCATAGTTATTATTGTTCTGTTGATCTTTATGTTGTCTGTGCGGTTTCTTATTACTTACCTCCCTTTTGTATGATTTCATTTGATGAAAGTGGTATTTTATAATGCCGATTAGTTGTAGTGTATTATTGTAATATTTCATGATACGAATATGTAAAATATACGGATACGTAAAATGTTCATATGCATAAGAATCCCGAAACACTGACGACTTTCTTTAGTTCAGGTACGAAATGTTTAACTTTTTTTGACTTTTAGTTTTTCGACACGAGGAAAAAGAGACACAATTTTTACAATACTGGCTGTTCCTACGTCGTCCTTCAGTCAACTCCCAGCTGAACTGCCCTCGCCCTGTGTAGTTTGCGTCTGACATAGTTTCTGTGGGATATCGTAGATTTCTTGTCTTTCTTTTTTGTATGAAACCGTTTTTTATTTAATTTAAGTAATCAGATTATAAATTTATATGATGTTTGTAATGTTACATATTGATCTTGACTGGCCAATTAGGTAGAGATTTCTAAACAGGATATTGCACCAGTGTAAACAAGGGACAGCGGAAATAAATCAGATGAATTGAGAACCGGAAGGAAAAAGTGTGGGCGTTGAGAATATTACATAATGACTAGAGATTCGCAGTCGTTAGAAAAGATTCGGTCAGATTCGGGAAACAGCTAGTGAGTAGAAGCAGAAGAATCAAGTTTCTGAACGTCTGTTCCCAATACGGTGTCAATGATAGTAGTCCACTGTCCGTCTCTTAGTTTCTCTTTCGCTCTCCGATTTGCCACCATTTTGACACTTTTGAGACAATGAAGAATTTACATATATTTTTATAAACAAGTGTTATGGCCTTTCTGGTTACACAACAGCAAAACTACAGTGACAATACCGAAGAAGTCGGTCTTGCCAAAGGTGAGCGAACCATTGCATTCGGATTTTTGCAAAATAAATAAATAATTGAACATTATAGTGATAACAGTTTTATCTGGGGAGACCATATGCTAGTTTATTTGCCCAATTTTCCTTCTGTTAATGGAATCAAATGCTTGGGAGAATTCTAGGAACAATAATGCTGTCTCGAGATTTTTTGCATGCACTCTTTCAATAATTCGACGGACTTTGAGAAACTTTTATGTTGCGAATCGATTTCTATGGAAACCTTTCAGATTTTCCCGAAGAATTTTCTCGATTTTAGGTAAGAAACAATTTAGAAGCACAACATTATAAACCTTAGCAGCTATAGCAGAAAGAGTTATCCCCCTTAAGTTCTTAGTGATTCCGTGGTTACCTTTCTTGAAGAAAGGAAAGATGCAGCCTTTCGTTCAAGTCTCTATTGTGTTTTGCTTATACACAGCATTGCTTAATTGAAGACGTATGACGCCAAATTTCCAAACTTCAGGAGGTATTTCTGCTTTTGCTTTTTTTTCAGGACTGACCTTGTTTGATGTCTACTTGGCTATCAATGATTGTTTCAGTAGGTTTATCGATGATTTCGAGAGGGTTTCCGAATAGATTCTTGAAATATTCTTTCCACTGATGAAGTCTTTCTTCTTGGCTGGTAGCTTTTGGTTTTACTATACTTTTATTTCTGCACTTTTCATTGTCTGTTGTGCTAATCGTAATTATCTACCTTCTACTGAATTTCTGATTTTATTGATTTCATCTCGAATATATTCTAGTTGTTCTTTTTAGTATGTGTGATTTATCTCTGGGCCTTTTTAAGTTTTTAATTTGTGGGATTTCTTTTATCAGATATGGATGCTTTTTCATGCTATCTAGTTTGTTCCTAACAGCTTGTGACTCACATGAAACCCTACATTGGGATCTTTGGTTGGTAGATACGCATTCGGCTGTTGCTTCTAAATAGGCGATAAAAACGTTTTTATATTCTTAATACGGAGGAAGTCTTTCTGATATCTTCTGAGGAGTATCTAACGTGTTTCTTACACTTACCGTATATTTATTGTTTATATACCAATTAGAAAATGAGGAACAGTCATATCGCGAAGTTTTAACTGTTTGTTTCTTATTTCCGTGTATACTCTCGGCGAATCTTTGACAAGACGAGTGTGATCGGAAGATACTCCTTCGGAAGGGAGTATTTATCCTCTTCTTGTTTACGAATGTATAATCTAGCTGTGCTTTCGAGTTATTTGAGCGAGTGAAGATTCCTAGCTTTCTCCCTCTTTGTTTGAGATTTAATGTTAAGGCTTGCACAATTGTTCTCGAAGGAAAAAACCTGCAAGATATTCACAATTTTTGTTTTATTATTCTGTCCTCGCTTATTTGAGAATTCATTTCTTAAACATTGAACAGAACGTTGAGATTCGGAATGTGTTGGGCAAGGAAAAATTGCTCATTATAAAAGTTGGTGATATCCATTGTGGGAATTATAGACTGCCGTATGGATGCACTACTTGGACGCTAACTAAACGGCAGGAGAAGAAGCTAGACGGCAATTACAAAAGAATGCTGCGAGTAATATTGAACAGGCCCTGGCGGCAACACCCCACAAATTACCAACTACACGGCCACCTGCCTCCCATCACGAAAACTATCCAAGTTAGACGAACCAGACATGCAATTCACTGCTGGAGAAGCAGGGACGAGCTCATAAGTGATGTACTCCTATGCACCCCCACATAAAATGTGAGTTCTTCTTAGAACAAATTATATATATATATATATATATATATATATATACACACACACACTGGCCCATTGACATAATGGTTTGAGCATTCGCTAATGGATCGGGAGACTGCCGTTCAATTTAAGGTCGTGTTATACCAAAGATTAAAAAATGATACTCGATGCCTCCTTGCTTAGCACTTAGCTTTATAAGATACGGATCAAGGGTAAGTGGAGAAATCCAGTGAAAAAGGTAGCGTCCTTCCCTATACTTAGGTGTGGTAGCTATTAAAAAGGGAGCCTTTGGGTCGCCCTTGAGTACGGTCGGTCAACTTACCTTCTTATATATATTTCTCAATGTTTTTTTTCTGTTTTGAGCAATAAGAGAAAGTAAAAAACTTTTATCACTGATTGTAATTATTTAAGTAGATTTAAGTTGAATAATTTTTTTTTTTAGCTTTTGGAGTTTTTCGGTTTGGCAAAATGATATACCAGAGTTTACTGATCACACAAGTCATAAAGAACTGGGTAAATTTCCAAGACAAGTCGAAGTTTATGGCTTGGAAACAACACGGAGGAGTTGAACCCTGTCATCTCCCACTATTGACAGTGTGGTTAAGTAACCAACAAATAACAGTTGACCGGTCACACATGCAGCAAAGAGCTGAATGAACTTCAAAGACACTTCTTAGATATCCAAATATTCTGCTGAGAAAATCCTTGATAACTTTTTATCAATCTAAAATATAAACACATATCTATTTTGTAAATAAACAAAGTTTGTTTATAATTATAATCCCCATTTGCTACACGATTAAAAAAATGCTTATAAGAAATTTATGTTTTACTGTTGCCAATACAATTTTAACTATTGGTTTAGTTTATTTTTCTAGCATATGAAACATTATTGGTTAATATTGTAGGTGAGTCACCTATGACCAGAATAATGGACTTACCCAAAGGGTATATTAATCAAGAACTAAGCTGGTAGAGCGGGGAGCAGCATCTGTAGTAAGGCAGACTAAAAGTTTTGATTTTTTGTCTGAGTTGTTTGCTAGTTCTGAAAAGTGAGTTATTATTTTATTGTTACATTTGTTAGAATTATTGTTATTACATATTGTTATTGTTGTTAAAGCTTTGTGACCCCCCGCAAACTATTGTTGTTTGTTTGTGAGGAGGGTCAAACCGCGACTCGATTTATTGTTTTATTTTAAAAAGAAAAACGACCGCCATTTTTTATCAAATCATTCATCGGTCTCTGTTTTAATTGAATTTTTTATATATCATTCGCGTTCATCTCCCCCTAGCTGTGTTTCACAACTATGGGGGAGCCAAACAATATCAATTCTCCACTGGACAATATTCATTCACAACTGGACATATTCGAAACGCGACCCTCCCCAATACCGGAAGAAGCTTTTGATTTGTCTACTTCTGCAAGCACGATACCACCGGCCCAAAAACCAAAGGAAACAGCAGTCTCTTGGTCTTCACATTGTGTGAATAAAAAATCCCCTTGTGACTACGCAAGAGACAGGGTCGAAAAGTATGGACAATATTTCAAAGATGGAGAAATTCTCCCAATACCAGAACTCGTGGAGGCGGTCGAGCCTAAGACCCTGTCCTTCGTAGTTACGGACATAAAGACCAAGAGACTAGCAGGAATAAAAAAGGAGACCTTTGAGGACCTGCTAAAGACGGCAAACATCCCAGGGAAGTACTTTTACCGCAGGAGCTTCGCAACCTGGGATGTTTTGCTACCCTCAGAGGAAGCAGCGAAAAAACTAGCCGGTGGTAATATTACAACACGCTTCTTTCGGCTACAACCAGAATATCGAGGCAAGAGACGAATACGGGTCACCGTATGCAATGTATCAATGCAACTAAGTGGAGACGTCCTCGCCGCCTATCTAAGTATATACGGCGGCGTGGAACAAGTCACACAGGTGACATCAACCCAAGGAACCGCCTACGGTGACTACGTCTTCGTCATATGCCTCGATAGGGGAGGGTTCAATAACATTCCGCACAAAATTAAATATAGAGACACAACGATGACTGTGATAGTCGAGGGCAGAAAACCACTATGCTGGTCATGAAATAAGATCGGCCACTTCTCCAAAAACTGCCCTCAGAAAATGACCAACACAACAACAACAACAACGACTACTACCACTAATGTTACTACTCCTTCACCTGTCATCACAATAACAGCACCAATTGAAACAAGTGAAAACAACAAAGACAACCTCAATAAAAAAGACGACGAAGGATAGACCCAGGTAACAAAAAAAAAAAAAAAAAGGGGAAAAAAACTCCCATGAAAAAGCCATCAACAACGGAAAACAAAGTAAATTCATCAACTGATCCAACAACCGTTACTAATATCTCTACTGCTACTACTTCTACATCGACCATTAGTACGGAACAATCATCATCAGCATCAACAACTGCAACAGAACAATCATTGACAACAATAGAACCAATGGACATGTCCATAAATCTCAAAAGAAGAAGGGATAGTGGAGATTCCCCAACTAAAGAGGAGGAGAAAAACACCCCAAAAACCAGCACAAAAAACACCCCCCATACCTCAATCTAAGGGGGACAAAACAACAGCAGTCCCAAATCAACGACCAGCACAATTGATCCCACCCCTACAAAAACCAAAAACTACCCCAGTCACTCCAACTGAAATACCACTACCCCCCTCTCTTTCACCAATTACAACCCCCAAAATACTTACAAGGTCACATTCGGCGACCAGACTTTCACCCTCTCCACAAACACCGTCAACATCAACAGCATCAACATCATCAACAATACATAAAGCAAGAGCACGCTCGGCTTCTACGGAAGCCCGGCGTGCTATAAATGCATTTTACTTTTGTGAAGACACATTCGAAAATCCACACCTAGATCGTCTATTAAAACAAACATTGAAACCATTACGTTCACTTAAAAAGATTGACGAAAAGGACATAACTAACCCGTATCTGTTCAAGGACGCACCTATGTTGACCACATTCGTCCGTTCGGCTGGCAACCGGACTAAAGAACTGTGGCACTTCATTGACGAGGCCAGCCAGACGGACGTAATACTTGCCGATGTAAAAAATACCATGCTTAAAAAAATGCTTCCCTTTTGTTCGGGCAGGGTCCCGATTTTAGTTCACCCGTCATTTTATAGGTCCCTAAAACTGAGGTACCCCATGGATATCGGAGGAATTAGCAGGGACGACCGAGTGAGTACTGAGCTCGGCACCGGTTCCCTGCGTCAGGCCGTCGGCATCCTCACCCCGAAGGATTTCCGGCCCATAGTTTCCAGTGAGTAAGGTAAGTGGGATTGATGACTCTAAACCTTGCTACTTTGAATGTGAGGGGGTTGAGGGATCCGGGCAAGTGTACGCGCTTGCTTAGTGAACTTAAAACTCTCGGTGTAGATGTTGCTGCAGTGCAGGAAACCCACTTCACTTGCGGTGCTGACTGTCGTGTGCTGGAAAGCGATTTTAACGTTTTCTCAGCATACGGCAGCCGTACCAGCGTTGGGGTTTCTTTGCTAGTTGGACGCAGCCTTGATGCTGATGTTGACGTTGTTTTTGCAGGTGACGGGGCCGACTGGTTATGGCCGATATTGCCGTTAAAAGTTTCAAATTTCGTCTGGTTGCGGTTTATGCGCCCAATATCGTTGTGGAGAGGGTTTCCCTTTTTTCGTCGGTTGGCGCCGTTCTTGGACGATACGAAGCGGCTAATTTTAATGGGTGATTGGAATGCGATCCTTGATCCCAAGATAGATAAGGTCGGTCGGGGAGCTAGTCGTGCGGGAAGGTGTGAGAGCAGCCTTGTCGGCTTCGTGACTCGTCACGGTCTCGTCGACAGGTTTCGTCTTGATCACCCAGGGCGGGATATGTGGACGTGGCTAGATAGCTCGCCCTCTGCCAAAGTAGGTTCCTACTTGGACAGAGTGTTAGTGAGACGAGCTGACATTGACTTTGTTAGTTGTCCCACGTTCCACCTGATAGCGTGGATTGACCATAAACTTGTTAGAGTCAGTTTACGGTTAGCAAATAGGCCTAGTCTAGCCGGCTACTGGAAGTTCAATACCTCCTTACTGGAGATACGGGACTTCCGGGATCGGCTGGAATCCCTAATTCAGCGGGCGTTAGTGGGGGCGGTTACCGGGAATAGGTGGTGGGGATCTCTTAAAAATAGGATTAGAGATTTCGCTACCAAGTACGGTCGCCAGCTCAACTTAGATAGGACCAAGGAAGCGAAATCTATAGACGATAGACTTTCCAGGGCGGTGGCTGGGGGACTCCCTAAACATAGAGCTAGCTAGGGGGGGACCTTGAGCGCGAGAGTAGCGAGCGCTACAAGGGATACGTAGTTAGATCTAGGTTAAAGAGAGTTCTCAACGAAGCTGTGAAAACGAACGTGACTGCGCGTGAAGAAGAAGTGCGAAGGTTCCCCGATCGGTATATCGTTTCTGTCAAGGCCCCGGATGGGCGACTGCTGCGATCAGGTCGCGAGATTCGTGACGCCTTTCGGGCACACTTTCGGGATCGCTTTGCCCGCTGTACTGATCTCCCGCTCCGGGAGTTTCGTAGCTATCTTGCCGACTTCCCCCGCCTTGGGGTGGCTGAAGCGGCTAGCTGCGAGGGTGTGGTTACTGAATGCAAAGTCCGTGACGCGTTGAAGCAGGTTGGCCTCAACAAGTCGCCGGGACTTGATGGTTTGCCCTACGAAGTGTACTTGAGGATGTCGCACATGTTTGTGCCTATTCTGACGGATATGTTCAACCATTGGTTCACCCAGAGAGCCATCCCTGGTAGCGTTACCAAGGGCGTGATCACATTGCTGAAGAAAGGTGGCAGGCATGTTTGGGAGGGTTTAGATTACTACAGGCCCATAACTCTGCTTAACACAGAGTTAAAGATTTTGGCTCGGGTCTTAGCGAATCGTTTACAGCTTGTCATTAGCGATCTGATCGGCTCTGAGCAGACTTTTGCTGTGAAGGGAAGATCGATCCAGGACAACCTGCACTTGATTCGTGAGGTCCTAGAGGGGATAGAAGACGGCACTAAGGCCGCGCTGATCAGTTTAGATCAGTCCAAGGCCTTCGATAGGGTTGACCATCGGTTTTTGGCGACTGTTTTGGAGACTGCCGGGTTCAAACCGGAGTTCTGCAGATGGATTAGCATGATGTACCACAACCCTCAGGCAGATGATATCACAGTTTTTGTATCCCGCCGCCTGGATATAAATGCTGTGAAGAAGGCGGTTAGCGAGTACGAGCGGATTGCAGGAGCCAAGGTCAATTTTGACAAAAGTGAAGGTTTGCGGCTCGGTGCTTGGAGGGGTAGCAATACTCTTCCAGGGCCCTTCCGCTGGAGTGACGGACCCGTCCGCATCCTCGGGGTGTGGTTCGGGCCCGACCTCCAACTGGAGCGAAATTGGTTGGAAATACAAGCCAAGGTGAATGCTCAGGTGGCAATCTGGCTTTCAAGGTGGTTGTCCTTAAAGGGCAGGGCGGAGGTGTGCGCCGTGTACGTCTTCCCCTTGATCCTTTACCGATTGGCTGTAATTCCTCTGCCTAAGGTACATCGGTTGGCGCTGCAACGATCCCTTTCCAGATTGCTCTGGGGAGGTGCAAGGCCGATGGTCCGTAGGCAGGTCTGTATCCAACGTCCACGCAACGGGGGTCTAGGTATGCCTGATCTGGAGAGCCACTGGCTTGCTGAAAGACTTGCATACTTGGGCAGAGCCTTGACGGGGGACGCAGTGTGGAGACTGAAGGCGAGTCGGACTTTTCCTCGCCTAAAGTCAGACCCAAAGGCTGAAGGTCGACGTAGGCCATTGGGCGAAACACTGTTTGTCCGCGAGTGCCGAACGGCCCTTCGTAACCTTCTTGGGTCCAGTGACCTTTCACGGCCTCGAAAAGAACTATATCGGGAGCTAGTGGTGGGTTCCGCTTCTGATCCTCTCAGCGAGCGGCGTGGCTGGACGACGGAGGAGATTCGCTCTCATTGGAATTGGGCGCCAGGATCGAGCTTCTTGAACAACTCCAAGTTCTCGCTCACCTGGCGACTTGTTCGAAATGCGTTACCCCTTGTCGGCTTGAACTACAAAGCGGGCCTGGCAGACATGCCCGATTGCGCTCGCTGCGGCAGTGGTTTGGAAGAAACGGCTGAGCACGCCTTCTACTACTGCGAGCGAGTTCGTCCGTTTTGGGATCACGTCGGCGAGTGGACGGCTCGCATCGAACCCAAACAGCTCGTGCTGCTCGACTTTGGTTACGTCGTGGACAATGTTCTCCCTCCGTATCAGGGTGAGAAGCGTTTGGTGTTTCTCGCGATCCTAGCTGTAGCTAGAAGGGTGATTTGGACGACGCGAAACAAGGGATTGTATGACGATGCAAACTTTTCTCATCGTGATCTGGTTTTGTATTTTCGGCATCAGCTGAGGGTCAAAATCAGATGCGATAGAAAACGCTTGGATCGCATAACATTCAGCAAAAGGTGGGTGCATGCAGAAAGCCTGGTCGTGCAAAAGGGGGCAACGTTGGAGTCATCCTTCCCACCTCTGCCGGCTCATGGCGTCTACGGTACGGGTCCTTAGGGACCCACCCCTGGTAAGTAGGATTGTTTTTCCCCCTTGAAACCTAGTTAGCAGTATGTTTGTGAGTCATTGTCCCCGCCATCTAGCCGTTAGTTCTCAAGATCTTCCCCATCCCCATTATTTTTGTACCTCAACCCGTATCCCAGTCCGCTTTTTATTGAAGATCTTGAACATTCATATGTATAAAAATCATACTACCTGGTCGTATCCACCCATACCACGCCCAAGCCCTTATTTCTTTGACCCCTGTAGATTAGGATTCCTGCCCCACCTAGGGTAGGTCCGGCTTGTTTCCGGTTTTTTCGACCCGGAAAACAGTTGGCCTCCAATTTTTATAGACGGGGGGATGGGAGGGCAACGAAACGGGGGATTTTCCCTTTGTTTTTGTATATATTTCGGGTTTTTTTCTCCCATTCCCATCACATTCATTGTAAATAAATCATACTTGTAAATAAAGATCATTCATCAATCTCGGGATTTTAAGTAGGACTTCTTCATAGAGCAAATGTGGTATTTTGGTGATTGCTACGCATATGGCGATGGATGAACGGTTATATATTGTACTGCTGAATTGGTCGGCAAATGTGGCTAGCTAGGTCTCCTTAGAATATATAGAAAAGAATGACCGCTTCCTTCCCCTCCCCCAAAACCTCAAGGCCTTGTGCCTTCTGTGTAATATACGCAGAAATAAAAGCAGCAGCTGTAGTAAGCACTTTGCCTATTGACCCTTAATAACCGGTCGTAACTGTTATTTAATGCTAAATTCTGTTTTTATATCTATATCAAATATATGATTTGTGAACACATTTTGAGGATATACACAGTTAAATGACAAGCAGTTCTATTTCTAACAATTCAATTTAGGATTAGTCAACAAAGTTAAATGGCTCTAAGTATTGCTAATTATCACTAATAATTCTATTGAACATAATTTATTTGTTTACTCACAGTTAAATGATCAAACAGTTCTATTTCAAACAATTCAATTCAGCATAAGTCATTTGCTTGCACCCAGTTTATTTGACCCATAGATAGGACCCTATCAAGTGCCACCACTCCGGGCCAAAGTGGATCTGGAGGCGATGGCCATTAAGGGGTGCTTTGCATTCCCCAAATTTCCAGCATTACTGAAGTCTCACCTTCAGATTTTTTATCGTCACAAACAGGATATTCGTTTGAGGAGGGGTCTTAACCCTCTGCAGAGAAGCACTCGGTGTATTCTACAGACCCAACTACTGGATATTTTTTTCGCTCAACAAATGTAACTCTTAGGCCCTAGCTTTCGTTTCTTATTTATTGGTAAGTAATTAGTTTCTGGTCGCCATTGGGGCCATATATCGCGAATAATGCATAGTGAGAGGAAAAAGCTACAAAAATCTAAAAAAAGAAAAAAGGAAAATATCCTAATAAGTGAGAATCACATATATAAAAAAACATATCAAATTATCTATCATCTTTTACACACAAAAATGTTTGTGATGGGGAACATAGCATAAATAAAAAAAACAACATAATAGTGATTATAAAAGGCCAATTTCCTACGTAAGCCAAAAAATATACCGGAAAACGAAAGAAAATAATTTTACCACCTCTAACACACAAAAAGGAAAAACGAAAACTAGAAAAAAAATGGAACCCTCTCCACCTCTTACACATTCGTACATACATAAATATAAAGGAAAAAGTTTTCACCTTATTTCACTAAATCGAGGTTTATACTAACATACATAATGATCACTGTATTGAGCGTGACTTGGTATGTATTGGAGTAAGTAATTACCACAGCCGATGGCCGACGTCGGTAGTGCCTCTTCCAAAACGACCATCGTTTATGGCGAGTAATCACCAAAGGCGTAATATATGGAGCACTCAGGGGACTCGCTGCTGACCTACGAACAGCTTTTTCCAAACCTAAATTAGTAGGGAAGCGATGCATCAGTAATAACACAGGCACGCGCCACTGATAAGTTTTGTCAACACACACACACACACACACACACACACTCGGAAAAATAGATTTCGAGTTTTTAGAAATCCCAGACGACATCAATTCGTTCTGCTGGCCGGTACATCAAAACGATCCGCTATGCGATGACCGAATCGGTCTCATAACGCGTTCGCACTTTTCATATTATTTTTGTATAGATTAAAAGTACTTGGGTGACCTTTTGCGGAATATATCACTCAATGTTTGTTTTGTTTTGTTTTCTTTTTTTTTCGCAATTCTATCTCTTTTTCAACTTTAACATATAAACACCACTACCCAGTTTTTATTTAATTATTATTATTATTATCATCCTTATTATTATCATTATTATTTGGGCGGTTAATGTTGATTTATTTTCGTTTGTTTTAGAATAGTTTTGTCCTTTTTGTTCCTTCTCAAGTCCCAACCAATTCGCCTCTCTTTTGCTCACTCTTTTGGACAAAAACAAACAAATCACACACACACACACACACACACACACACACACACACACACACACACACACACACACACACCGATGAAGTCGATAATTGTATTTGATTGGGGAAAGTCCAACTGCGCTAATATCCATCAAATATTCATCGAGGTGAAACATTTTCGTTGACGCCAACGTTAAAAAAAATAGGAGAAAAAAATAAGCCCCCCCCCACAAAAAAAAACAAAAAACAAGTGAGGAAAACAATTAGCTGAGACTGTCTTCTTTCTACATATGGCAGATGTCAATGAGATGAGGCCAGTCTAATTTAACACAATGCTTACAATGTAATATAATAGGGTCTTTTGTTTATTTTTGCATGGTATGTGACAAAACAAAGAACTTTTGCCGGGTAGAATATTATATATTATGCATATGATATGACATGTACGCATATGTATTTAGATGTGTCTAAGAATGATTTCAACTAAGTGGATTTTGTTCAAACCGTGCGTTTGTGAGTATACACGAAAGACTATATTCTTGTCGCAGTTTCCAAATTTTCATGAATCACGTTATATAGGGTGGCCACAAAAGAAAGTAAATATTCCTATTAAATAATTTTAATCTTTATTTGCACGCTTTTATATGGTTTAAAGTATTCCAATCTAATACTAATAATTTACACATTATTTCAAGCATTTATTAGAATTTTGTGGTTTCGCGTAACCAATAATTATTTATGTAGAAATATATCTTCAAGCAACTATTCTTCATAAAAATAATTTGCATACAGTTATGATTTCAAACCAGCTCATTGGCCTAGTGGGTAGAGTGTTCGTCAATGGTCCGGAAGACCTGGGTTCAATCCCAGGTCGCGTCACACTAAATACTTTAAAAATGGAACTTGATATCTCTTTGCTTAACACTCAGGAATATAAGATACGTATCAAGGGTAAAGTGGAACAATCCAGGGAAATGAATAGCGCCCTCCTGTACAAGTCGGTGTAGTAGCTATTGAAAAGGGAGCCTTCTGGTCGCCCTCGACTACGGTCGCTTACTTTACTTATTTGATTTCAAGTATTCGTATCAAATTTACTCAATTTCAAGCGGATGCATTTGACCCAGAGATAAGACCCTAACAAATCCAACTACTCTGTAATGTAATTGTTACATGGGCGACTCCAAAGTTTCCTCAAGTAGCAATTTACTTAGTTTTTCGCTTAGATGTGACACAAGGCCATATGAATGTGGCACTCACTGAGACTCGAATTCACTCGTGAAGGTTTGATAGTTTGGTTTGGTTTAGTTTAGTTTTATGGCACATCAACCATTGAAGGTTATTTAATGCTAAATCCATTTTTATAGATATACATATATCTATTTCAAGCAATTCAGTTTAGCATAAGTACACTGTTTAGGTCTATTTAAACCATAGATAGGACCCTATCAAGTGTTACCACTCCGTGCCAGAGTGAACCTGGGAGCGATGGTAATAAAGGAGTACTCCACATTCCCCTGAACTCCAGCATTCCTGGTGCCTCACCATCAGATTGTTTAGTGTCATATCTAGGACACCCGTTGGGGAGTGTCTTAACCCTATGTAAAGATGCAGTCTGGGAATTCTATAGCCCCAGCCGACTGGGCTAGAAGGTTTGCTCGTCTAGCTGGCGAACAATTACACCATTCGAGGCGCCCTACAGGCTCCACAAGTAAATGAATAAAAAATAAAAATCCGTTTTTTGCAGAAAAATATGTTGTTCCAGCAAATCAGAGCGAAAGTAAAGAAAACCGAAAAAACTGAATAGATACCTGGACCTTGCCAGAGGGTAGAAAAAGTTATGAGAGAAAAATATTAATCATAGTCGAAGCCTTCGGGACAACTCCCTCAAAAAAGCTCGAAAAAAAAAAAAGGACAATGGCAAATAGAGGCCCGAGGAAAAAATTAGACCATTAAGACCACAGTACTATAGAGATTAGCTTGACTATTGCGAAGATTCTCGGAGATTTGAGGAAACATTCAGCCATTTGAATTTCAGAGAAATTTACCAATTACTTTTGATGTGAAATACTCCTAAAGAGTAAAATAATACAACTACATCTGTATCTTCAGAAGAGAGGTATGACCCCTCACTCCAAAAGGAGTGTTCTTCGGATAACACAAAACTGTATCTGATGGTAAGGCTCCAATCCTGGAAAATGTTTGGTTTGGTTTTATGGCATATCGACCATTATTGGTTATTTAATGCCAAATCTTGTTTTTACTCATATATTATATAGATAGATTTGTAGATACACACAGTGAAATGATCGAACTGTTCTATTTCTTACAATTCAATTTAGCATAATTCAAAGTTAAATGGTTCCAAGTATTCCTATGTATAATCAATAATTTAGTTAAACATCAGTCATTTGTTTACACCACGAGGACACTCATTTCTTACTCTTCTGCAGTAATGCAGTTGGTTTATTCTACAACCCCGGTCGACTGAAAAATGTGGAGAACCCCATCATCGACATTATTTTCGGAATCGGAGTGGTAGTACGTGTTAGGGAAATTAGTAGTATTAGAATATTTAATACCATAAAATTGTGTAAATTATTTGCATTAAGAATATTTACTTGAAGCTAACACGGCTAAGGAAGGCATGGACAGCTATCGATAGGCTTTCGATCATATGGAAATCAGACCTGACCGATAAAATGAAACGCAGTTTCTTCCAGGCAGCGGTCGTGTCGATACTGCTATATGGATGCACTTCTTGGACGCTAACTAAACGGCTGGAGAAGAAGCTAGATAGCAATTACATAAGAATGTTGCGAGCAATATTGAACAAGTCCTGGCGGCAACACCTCACACGGCACCAACTATACGGCCACCTGCCTCCCATCACGAAAACTATCCAAACTTGACGAACCAGACATGCAGGACACTGCTAGCGAAGCAGGGACGGGCTCATAAGTGATGTACTCCTATGCACCCCCGCATATGGCCGAGCAAAAGCAGGACGACCAGCTCGACCATACATACAGCATCTATGTGAGGATACGGGATGTAGCCCTGAAGACCTGCCAGAGGCGATGAATTATAGGGAGAAGTGGCGAGAGAGGGTCAGGGATATCTGTGCTAGTGACACGACATGATGATGATGATATAACTATGTGCAAAAAAAATTGATTATTATTTAGTAGAAACATGACATGATGATGATGATGATTGTTTACTATAGTTAGTTACAAGAAATCCTATGACAGTTTACAAAGGAACGACTTATTTTATTGAAATAAATACTTGAAACTGTTGAATCGAGTCTAAATCATAAGTATTTGAGAAAAATGCTTAATATCTTAAAACTGCCAGCAAAAACTCTAAACATCAACGATATAAAAAAATCTAAGGCAGTAGTACGAAGCGAGATTGAAAAGTCGGGTATGGCGGACCATATATGGAAGGAAAAGGGAAATCATCTGCCCTTATGGGATAAAGTTGAAATAATTGACTGGGCTGAACATTGGAGGATTAGACGCCTTTAGGAATCAGCACATATGTTGGGCTACAATGACCTGCTGAGTAGACCAAGTATAGAGTTGAATACAATATGGGAACCGATTATTAAGAAGGCTAGATGAGGGGAAAAAATTTGAATATGAGCACAGGTAAAAAATCATACATAATAGTAGGCGATCCCCGTAGTTTCAATAAAGGACGTAGTTCGAAGTTCCGTGAAGGTTTTCGCGTTCGACAAACACCTAAAGAAGGCCGGAGGACATATCGACCGAAACGTTGTGGAAATAACAATAAGGATGAAGACAATAGTCCGAAAACTCTTAATGATAAAAATCTAATTTGGTTTCTCTGTTTAATGGCATATCAACCTTTGTAGGTCATTTATTGTCAAATCCATCGCTGTAGTTGACCAGCAATGGTACTATTTAACGAATAGATGGGAAGATAAGCGGGTTCATGCCTCTCTTAAGGGTATTAGTCCGAAAGTGAATGTAAAACAACAAGTGAAATTCGAACTTGCTTACGACGATTTCGCCGTCCAGCACTTTCATCATGACACCTTTTGTTCGCACACAGTTAAAGGGTTTCAAGTATTTCTATATAACACTAATAACTCTACTTAATATCAATCGTTTGTTTGCACACTGTTAAATGGTTTTATGTATAGCTATGTAGTTCTAACAATTCAATTTTTGAACACAGGAAAACGGTTTCAAGTAGAGATATGTAATGCTAACAATTCATTTACACACAGTTAAATGATCAAACAGTTCTATTTAACCCATAGATAGGACCCTATCAGGTGTTACCACTCCAGGCCAGTTTGAACCTGGCAGCAATGGCAATGAAGGGGTAGTCAACATTCCCCAAAGCTCCCGGACAGGAAACTCACCATCAGATAGTTTCGTATAATATCTAAGACACACATTGAGGGTGGTCTTACCTCTCTGCAGATATGCAGTCGGTGTTGTCAACAGCCTCAGCTGTGCATCTCGGGCTCTTAAACACACTCTTTATGTCATCAAGATGGGTCTTATTCAGCCATGGTCTTAGTTTTTTGTTGTATATTCGTCTATATTTCTCATGGCTTTTAACTCAAAAGGAGTCTATTCAAAAGTACCAGATCATTACCAAATACACCGACAGCAAAAAACAATCGACCCCCCCCCCCAAGAAAAAACACACAAAAAAAAAAAAAAAACAAAAACAAAAAACGATGATGATTTTCGTCCAAAAGAACATTTGAATAGTGAGGTGCCTAGTTGTGTTTTATGGTATATCAACCCATGTGGGTTATTTATTGCCAACTACTGTTGATTACATATATATTAAATGGATATGATTTGTAAATGAATAGTATTATTTTTAAACAAGTCAGAATTCATTTATTTGCTTGCAGTTAAATGGTTTCAAGTATTACTATCTAACACTAATAGTTTTATTTGCACACAGTTAAATGGTTCCAAGACTTGTTATGTTATACTAATAATTCAATTTAACATCTTTAATTTGTTTGCACAAATCTAAATGGTTTCAAGTTAAAGAAATGATTATATATTTCTATTTGTGTTGGATATTGACCTCCGACCCGGCCAAACATGCCATTCCAAAGACGGCGGAAGTGCATATTCCATTGGCGTGGGCGAGCGTGGCTGACAATATGGGACAGGGTTAAAATCCTGCGGTACAGTCACAGACTGATGCACCGGACGAGAGTGACCAGTGAACTGCATGACAGTTATTTCCGCTCGATGACAATCAAACATGCCATTCCAAAGACAGCGGAAGTGACACATTCCGATGGCCAGTTATGGGGAGATAGTGGGCGATTGAACTATCATATAACTCGGTGAAGACAGGAAGTCAGTTAGTTTGGAGACTAGACTCGTTGGTGACAAGATGCGGTAGAGGAAGCCAGCACCCAGCAGAGTGGGCCCCGGGCCTCCGGTTGAGCAGCCCTGGAGAACGAGAAAGACACAACGCTGATGGCCATAAGAGTGGAGGTCAATATATTGCAGTTCTGTTCGGTCTCCAACTCCCTCTCACACACAAACCTTTCAAATAAATTGAGAGGTATATTTTTTAAAGAAGTCTTCGCTCGTCTTTATTATTGCGTCAATATGTATTCTGCATGTATATGTGTATATATGCATATTTATTATGTGGCTATACAGCATTTGAGCCATACCCTTGCAGGTACTCCCTTCCCGGGTCAGAGTGAACTCGACAGTTATGGTAATGAAGGTGTACTCTATTTAACATAAACTCCAAAAAATGGAGTCTCTTATCCATGACACGCGTTGGAAGGCAGGTCATATCTCTCTGCAGATTTGCAGTCGACGTATTCAATAGCTCCAATAGACTGGGCTGTTGAATAGCAAAAAAATTGTATTGATAAAGATACTGATGTAGATAAGAAAACAAGTAGAGAAAAACAACAACAACAACAACAAAAAAGAAAAACAATTGAAAACAGGTAGACAAGGATAAAACGAAGAGAAAGTTGAGGAGTAGAATTAGTTGGTTTGGTCTATATGTTTAACAACCAATCAATCCCTCAGGGATTATCCAATGCTAAAGTTAGTCTTTTCTAGCAACTATTCCTGTTTAGTAAACACTTTTTGTACTCAATTTGATGGTTTCGAATATTCCTATCTTTTGTAAATAATTTGCTTGCACATAGTTATATAGTTTCAAGTGTTTTCAGGGATTACATTAGTTGGTTCGATTTCATGGCATATCAGCCCTTGAAGTTTATTTAATGCCAAATCCTTTTAAACACGCACAAACACACACACACACACACACACATATATATATATATATATATGACTGGTAAACACAGAGTTTGCAGATATCATTTTTCAACGAGTCTGAGCTCATTTGTTCGCACACAATTAATTGGTTTCAAGAATTTCGGACTCTAATGTCAATTATTTGTTTGCACACAGTTAAATGATTTCAAGAATTTCTCACTCTAATGTCAATTATTTGTTTGCACACAGTTAAATGGTTTCAAGAATTTCTGACTCTAATGTCAATTATTTGTTTGCACACAGTTAAATGGTTTCAACAATTTCGGACTCCAATATCAATTATTTGTTTGCACACAGTTAAATGGTTTCAAGAATTTCTGACTCTAATATCCATTATTTGTTTGCATACAGTTAAATGGTTTCAAGAATTTCTGATTAATATCAATCATTTGTTTGCACACAGTTTAATAGTTTCAAGAATTTCTGACACTAATATCAATCATTTGTTCGCACACAATTAAATGGTTTCAAGAATTTCTGACTAATATCAATCATTTGTTTGCACACTGTTAAATGGTTTCAAGTATTGCTATGTAACACTAACAATTCAATTTAACTTCCGTCTATTTATTTTCACACAGTTAAATGGATACGCATATATGATTTGAATAGTTTGTAGATAGTCTTATTTAAAATTTTTTGCAGACAAGTATTGCTTTTGCTTACATGCAGTTAAATAGTTTCAACTATTGCTATATAACACTCGTAATTCTATTTAATATTAATCATTTGTTTGCACACCGTGAAGTGGTTTCAAGTATTGCTCACACACATAATTTTATTTGCACACAATTAAATGGTCTCAAGTATTGTAATGTAATATAAATAATTCAGTTTTTTCGCACAGTTAAAGAGTTTCAAGTTTTGCTATACAATATTACTCATTGTTTGTCCTCCATGAAATGGTTTCAAGTATTGCTATGTAACACTAACAATTCAATTTAATATCAGACGTTTGTTTGCACACAAACTTCTCCATTATACTCATTGATGGGAACCTATCAGGTACTAACTCACCGAGTAAGAGTGGATATGGTAGTGACGACAATTAAAGGGATACTCCACATTCCCTAAAGCTCTAGGACTAGAGCCTGACCATTAGATGGTTTAATGTCATAATCCAGGACACGCGTTTGAGCGGATAGGGTCTTTTACTTTTGCAGAGATGCAGAGTATTTTTAAGCCCCAGTCGACTAAGCCAGGATTATATTGTTTCCAGTAATTGATAATTATCTTTTTTTTAGACGATTATAGTTTCAATGTTTGGTTTTCTTTGTTTTATGACATATCAACCTTTGTGGGCTATTTAATGCCAAAACTATCGTTGGAGAAGCATTGTAGTGGTACTATTTAACCGATAACGAGAGAGAGAGAGAGAGAGAGAGTAAAGGGGATTTATATCTTTCCCAAAGGTATTTAGTCCGAAAGTGAAGGAAATATCTTGAATGGAGATCGAACTCACAAAGATCTCACAGTCTAACACGATAAGAATTACGCCATGATGACATCCTTTATCATTTCATGTGACAATTGTTAATATAAATAATTTGCCGTTAATTAGTTTCAAGCATATCTATTTAATACTGTTCATTTTCAAATCTACATCTTCAAGTAAATAAGTAAGTAAAGTTGTCTCCCTTTAGTCGAGGGCGACCAGAAAGCTCCCTTTTTAATAGCTACTACATCAAGGTGTAGGGAAGGGCACTACCCCTTTCCCTGGATTCCTCCACTTTACCCTCGATACGTACCTTATATTACTGAGTGTTAAGCAAGGAGGTATCAAGTACCATTTTACAGTCCTTGGTATGACCCGACCTGGGATTGAACCCAGGTTTCCCGGACCATTGACGAACACTCTACCCACTAGACAACTGGTAAATAATTATAGTTTCATGTAACTATTCTTAATACAAATAATGTGCATAGTTATTCAACTTTAACTATTCCTAATATTAATTATTTGCAAGCAATTATAAAAAGTAAAGTTGGTGAACTTAGTCGAGGGTGACCCGAAGGCTCCATTTTCAATGGCTACTACACCGACGTGTAGGAGAGGGTGCTACTCATTTCCCTGGATAGCTCCGCTTTACTCTTGATCCTTACCTTGTAATTCTGAGTGTTAAGCAAGGAGGGATCAAGTACCATTTTTATAGTCTTTAGCATGACTCAACCTGGGGCTGAACTCCGGTTTTTCGGACCATTGGCGAACACTTAATGGGCTAAATTTACAGTAATTATTTCTATTTGATAATAATAAAAATGACCATTTGTTTTCAGTCAGTTATATAGTTTGAGATAATGTGCTTCATTCAAATATTTTTTAGATGGGGTCCGTAAAGAATACTACCACTCTGGGTCAGAGTGGACTTGGGAGTAATTGAAATGAAAGGTTTGGTTTGGTTTTAAGACATATCAACCATTGTCTATAAATGCCAAATCAATTTTTATACATATAAATAGTTCTATTTCAAACAATTCAGTTTAGCGTAAGTACACTGTTTCAATGTCAGAAAACAGTTCTATTTAAAACAATTCAGTTTAGCATAATTACATGGTTTAATTTTGTTTGACCCATAGATAGGACCCTATCAAGTGTTACCACTTCGGGCCAGAGTGAATCTGGGAGTGATGGCAATGAAGGGGTACTCCGCATTCCCTAAAGGTTCAGCGCTACTGGAACCTAAACATTAGATTGTTTAATGTCATATCAGGACACTCGCTGGTGGGTTGCAGGTCTTACCTCTCTGCTGAGAAGTCGTCAGTGTATTTTACAGTCCCAGCTGATTGGGCAAGGAAATAAAAGTGTGACATCACACTTCCAAGATCCTCATTGCCAACTGGATTCAATTTAGTGCCATACCCAGCTACGGAGAATAGTGAATAATTTATGTATTTATGGAGAGAAAGTTGGTATTGAAAACATAATAATGCTACTGCTTTTGAAAATTTTACCACGGTTTGTGACGATAAAAAATAAGTGCAAAGTGTGTTAAAATCTTTATAACTATTATGACGAAGAACAGAATAAGGTGTGACGTAATGGCTCCCACAACTTCTCCCTGCGTTCTGGATGGTGGATGTACCGGAAATTTGCGATTGCGTGATTACAGCAGACGGGTCAAAGTCTATCCCCGCTCAAAAAAAAAAAAAAAAGTTGAAATCAAATAGGCACTCGCTGATTGACTCTAGGCAGTCACCTAGATTTTGAGGGATTCAGTGAGATTCGAAAAGGGAGTTGGGACCAAGATAGCGTAGAGGAATGCTATAAAGTTTGAGGATAAAGTCGAAAGGCTTATAAATGAACGGGTAGGCACCATACGTAATACTTCGCAAGTTAGATTAGTAAACCAGTGTCAGTGAGTTCGATTCTCAATAGGTACCCAACACTTCTGGTCTTGTGCCACCGCTAGGCCAGTAACACTGAAGAAAAGTGTGACTTTTCTGTCGACTGCGCAAAACTACATAGTATTCCTTTGACTTAATTACTGGAAATAGACGTCAGTATTTATTTATTTATTTTTTTGTGATCAACGGATTTTGTCGTTCTTTTCGGCTATCGGAATCAAGTGGTAACAGTATTGTTAACCTATTTGGGGTTATCAGTTTTTGCCAAGACGTTAGGGAATTGCGTACATTGTACATTTGTATTTACATTTTTTTATTAGTTACTTAAGAGCTTCTCCCCATGGTTATATGATATTAAGTATTCCTATCAAATTCAAATAATTTGCTCACAGTTATATAGCTTTAATGCAACAATAATATTGCTTCAAGTAATTATTGCCGGTTGGGGCTGCAGAATACACAGACTGAATCTCTGCAGAAAAGTAAGACCCCCCGCCCCCAACGAGTGGCCCAGTGAATTGGGCTGTAGAATACACAGACTGAATCTCTGCAGATGGGTAAAACTTCCCCTGTGAGTGTCCTGATATGACACTAAACAATCTGATAGTGAGGTTCCATTGATGGTGGAGGTTTGGGGTCTGCAGAGGACCCCTTTATTGCTATCGCTCCCAAGTCCACTGTGGCCCGAAGTGATAGCACCTGATAGGGTACAATCTATGGGTTAAATGGAACTAAACAATGTACTCATGCTAAACTGAATTGTTTGAAATAGAACAGTTTTTTACGGTTAGCTGTGCGTAAATAAATGACTGATATTTAATTGAATTGTTCGTGATATATAGCAATACTTAGAACCATTTAACTTTCTTGATTAAACTGAATAGCTTAAATATAACTGTTTTTGACGTTTAAACTGTGTACTCATGCTAAACTGAATTGTTTGAAATAGAACTGTTTCTTTGTATAAAAATGGATTTGGCAATAAAACCAAACCAAATTAAGTAATTATTTCTACTAAAAATTATCTATTTTTTTTGCACACAGTTATATCATCATCATCATCATCATGTCGTGTCACTAGCACGGATATCCCTGACCCTCTCTCGCCACTTCTCCCTATCGTTCATCGCCTCTGGCAGGTCTTCAGGGCTACATCCCGTATCCTCACATAGCTGCTGAATGTATGTTCGAGCTGGTCGTCCTGCTTTTGCCCGGCCATATGTTGGGGTCCATAGGAGTTCATCACTTATGAGCTCGTCCCTGCTTCTCCAGCAGTGTCCTGCATGTCTGGTTCGTCTAGCTTGGATAGTTTTCGTGATAGGAGGCAGATGGCCGTATAGTTGGTGTCTTGTGGGGTGTTGCCGCCAGGACTTGTTCAAGATTGCTCGTAGCATTCTTGTGTAATTGCCGTCTAGCTTCTTCTCCAGCCGTTTTGTTAGCGTCCATGTAGTGCATCCATACAGCAGTATCGATACGACAGCTGCCTGGAATAAACTGCGTTTCATTTTATCGGTTAGGTCTGATTTCCATATGATCGATACCCTATTGATAGCTGTCCATGCCTTCGTTAGCCGCGTGTCGATGTCCTTTTCGGTTGATTCGACGCTGCTTCCTAGGTAAGTGAATTTGTCTACTAGTTTAAGAGGGGTTCCGTCTAGTGTGGAGATATCACTTGTTTGATTATAGCACATATGTATTCCGTTTTGTGTGCATTGACATGGAGGCCTATGCCTGCGGCTGCTCGTTCCAAACTATGCTGTAGTGTTTCGGCTTGGTCGGGTGTATTTGCCAGTATCGCTATGTCATCGGCGTAGTCGGCGTCGGTAATTGTTTTTGCGGGGAATCTTCTGCTTCTTTTCTTTGTCAGCTCGAAGCCGTTTTCTCTGATTTTAGTTTCAATTAAATAACAATAATAATCATTTGTAAACAATTAGAGAAGGTGTCATGGCTAAATTGCTGGTCTGCGGCCACGAAGCAAGCGTGTTCAAACTCTAGTAACACTTTTACAATTACTTTTGGAGGAATACTCTTGGAAAAGTTATCCCTCTAGCTATGGGTTAAATTGTATCACAGCTGTTCTTCTACGAAAATGGATTTGTCATTGAATATCCCATGAAAGTTGATATGCCATTAAACAAGAGATACCATACCAAACAATTACAGCTTCGTGTAACTATTCTTAATGTAAAAAATTTGCCGTTACATGGCATCAAGAATTCTTATTAAATAAGAATAATTTTTAAACGGATCTATTTAACCCAACCAGACATTGGCATCATGGTTAGAGTTTTCGCCAATAGCCCGGGAGACCTGGGTTCAATCTCAGGTTTAGTCATACCAAAGACTCAAAAATGGTACGATGCCTCCTTGCTCAGCACTTAGCATTATAAGGAAGGAATCAAGGGTAAAATGGAGCAATAAAGGGAAAGGAGTTGCGCCCTTCCTTACAACTTAGTGTAGTAGCTATCGAAAAGGGAGCCTTCGAGTCACCGTCGACTAAGGTCACCAACTTTATTTTATCCATAGATGGGACTCTAACAGGTACTACCACACTGAGTTAGAGTGGACCTGGGGGTGATGGAAGGAAAAAGGAGAGTCATACTCCTTAGAGTACTAGAACTGGAGCCTCACTATCAGATGCAGTTTAGTGTCCTATCTAGGACAGCCACTTTTTTTGTTGGTTGGGTGTGATGGAATCTTACCCCACTGCTGGGTATAGAGTCAGTGTATACTAAGGTCCACTAACAAGGCGAGTGGTTAATAAGAGTTCGCAGTTTTCTGACGTTTGTGATTTTTCCGATTATGACAATAATCATAATAAATATAATGTTTATGATAAACATCAGAGGGTAAGCGTACACGACGAGCATGATAAAGTGTTTTACTCGGTGACTAGTCATCTGGGATTAAAAAAACAAGAATTAGTCTGATGTCGTAGCAAAGACAATGAT
Organism: Sepioteuthis lessoniana; assembly: GCA_963585895.1. Lineage (NCBI taxonomy): Eukaryota > Metazoa > Mollusca > Cephalopoda > Myopsida > Loliginidae > Sepioteuthis > Sepioteuthis lessoniana. The sequence goes on along the minus strand of CAUZXS010005199.1, from coordinate 43,884 downwards.
GATAATAATAATAATAATAATAATAATAATAATGGTAATAATGATATTCTGAGGAAGAACATTAACCTAACAGAAAAGAATAAGGAAAAGCTTATATATATATATATATATATATATATATATATATATATATATATATACTACTTTCTTTTTTTAACATTTAATAACAATTTTGTATATTTACCAAACAAAGAACTAAGTCACAGATTCAAAGTCATTCATTATTTCCATTGGCTAATCTATAAATTATTCTATTATTTGATAGTAGGAAAGGAAATTTAGTTCATGGCCTTTTTTTCTATACCCCCACGATTGATAGATAATTTAATAAAAAATTTTAAAAGTTAATAGTCAGTACGCTCAACTTTTTTTCTACTTTGATAAAAGCTATCGAATATTTATTGGGAATCTAAAGCAAATAGATCTATTTTTTTTACGTTGTAGGATGATGATCATGGAAGCAGTGTGCCTTTTTCACGAACTGTTGTTGATTTTCCTTTTTTTTTTCTGATTTGTGAGTGTGTGTGTGTGTGTGTGTGTGTGTGCGCGTGCGCTTTAATGGGCACTTGATTTAGATTCGCAGATAATCTGTTTAACAAGAGATAAATGGAAAATAAATTGCGGCATCGTATTTTTTGCATCGCAGATAAAAGCGTGACTTCAATGCAAACAAAACAAGAATATTCAGAAGAGATTTAAAAAAAACAAACGAAAAAACAACCAACCAACCAAAAAAACACAAAGCGCGCGTGCGCACACATACACACATAAACAAGCGCAAAAAGATGAACGCAAAATAAAAAAAAAAATCAAATTATTTTGCTATATTAATAACAATAACTGCAATCATCTCATTCAGACCCTTTCTATCTCATGCTCGTCAGATTTATGTATCAATCAATCTATATGGATCTCTCGCTATATATCGAGATATCAGTCTATTATGATTTCTCTCTCTGTCTGTCTGTCTGCATCTATCTATCTATCTATCTATCTATCTATCTATCTATCTATCTATATATGCATGTATATCAATCAGTCTATTCAGATTTCTCTATTTATCTCTCTCTCTCTCTCTCTATATATATATATATATATATATACATATTCACGGCCCCAGTATATTCGGATTTCTTTCTCGCTCTCTCTCTCTCTATATATATATATATGAACATATATATATGTATATATCAGTCTATTCGGATCTTTTTTTCACACACATACTCTCTCTCTACATATATATATTCATGTCCCCAATTTCTTCGGATTTCTTTCTCTCTCTCTCTCTCTCTCTCTCTCTCTCCCTCTCTCTCCCCATAAAGTGAGGAGTGGGGGAAAGATCTGAATGAACTGACTATATATATATATATAAGTTTATTCAGATCTTGCCCCCACTATATATATACACACACATACACTTCAGTTTATTCAGATTTCTCTCTTTCTTTCTTTCTTTCTTTCTTTCTTTCTTTCTTTCTTTCTTTCTTTCTTTCTTTCTTTCCCTCTCCCTCTCTCTAATATATATATATATATATTTGTCAATTCAGATCACTCTAGCTCTCTTTATTTCAATCTACTTGGATCTCTCTCTCTCTCTCCAGATCCTCCCTCTCGCTGGATCCATGTTTCTCACTCCCTCCGAAATTCTCTCTCTCTTTCTATATATATATATATATATATATATATATATGTTTGTGTGTGTGTCTATTCAGATCCGCGTCTGCATGTAAACGAGACCGTATTTTAAGTCTATATCCACGAACTGATTATCCTTTACAAGATCATGTACCGACCGTCCACATAGAGACACAAATGAGTTTTTTTTATTATTTTTTAGCAATCAATACAATGAGAAGTCTTCACATAACATTGTTTGGAATAGAAAAATGCAAACATTTGATTTATTTGCAATAGAAAATTGTTTTGAATAACGTTTTAATTTAATCACACTCTGTATAATGTGAAAGTAAAATAAATTCCATTTAAAACTCAGAGAAGCCAATTAAATTAAGAAAACATTTAATGTGAGAAAAGTAGATAAATAGTCATTTATCTATATACCTCACATTAATTTTTTCCAAAGATTATTAATTCAATTAATTATAATTAATTGAATTGATATTCTTTAGAAAAAAAAAGATTCTTTTAATTGATTCGGTCAAAATGTGAATGAAATTGAAACGATTAATGAAAAAATAAATATTCGACTGAAATTCTTTTATTTACTGATCTTTTAGAGGAAAATAGAAACTCAAAGAAAATGTTTATAAATTGGGAAGTTTTCGTTTCGAAAACGGAGCCCTTTTTCATTTTTCCAGTAATGCTTCAAAATTTTGAAATGAAAAAAAAAAAAACAGATAGAGTAAGAATCTTAGACTTGAAAATACGATTCCAACACTTTTCATTCTTTCTTTCTTCATGAAAGATCGTTAATACGACTCATTTAACTGAAAACATTTGGCTTTATGGAATCTTGTTGATGGTGATAGAAAAATATTTAAATTTTGGTCATAGTTAAAAGCTATTCAGACCGCCCCCGCCAAAAAAAAAAAAAAAAAAAGAGGAAAAGAAAGAAAAAAAATAATATGAAAGAATGCCCTGTTATATTTTAATCTATTCAGCAACGTGGATTGCCCAGTCGACTGGGGCTGTAGAATACACTGACTGCACCTCTGCAGAGGGGTAATACCCCCCCCATGAGTGTCCTGATATGACTCAAAACAATCTGATGGTGCGGTTCCAGTAATGCTGGGGCTTTGGGGAATACGGAGCAACCCTTCATTGCCATTGCTCCCGGGTATACTCTGGCCCGGTGTGGTAGCACCTGATAGGGCCCTATCTATGGGTTAAATAGAACTAACGGCATACTTATGCTAAACTGAATTGTTTGAAATAGAAATGTTTTTGACAATTAAACCGTACTTACATTTAAACTGCGTGCTTATGCTAAACTGAAACCGTACTTACATTTAAACTGCTTGCTAATGCTAAACTGAATTATTTGAAATAGAACTGTTTTTTGACATTGAAACTGTATTTACACTAAACGGAATGGTTTGATATAAAACTGCTTTGATATTTAACTGTGTGTAAAACAAAATCTGTGCTTATACTAAATTTAATTAGCTGAATCAGAACTGCTTTACTAAACTGAATAGCTTGAAATAGAAATGTTTTTGACAATTAAACTATACTTACATTTAAACTGCGTGCTTATGCTAAAATGAATTGTTTGAAATAGAACTGATTATTTACATAAAAATGGATTTGGCGTTAAATAACCTACAATGGTTGATATGCCATAAAACCCAACCAAATATCCAATGAGCAACGTTGACTGACCAGTCATGTCTGGCGAGATCAAAGAATATTTTTCTTATGTTTAATAACAAGACATGAAGGAAGAAAGAAGAAAAAAAGAAGAAAAAAGAAAAATGGAATTCAGAATTTTTCTTCTCCTAGAGCGGTTGTCAAATACTCAAATCAATTCTGAATGTAATATTGGAATAAACTAGCATTTTTTTCTTAATAACAGCATTTCAATTTGAGCTCAAAATCTCATTCGTTTTTGCCGAGTGAATAAAACTCCTAAACTATTCCAAGAAAATAAACTACCGTAGAGTCAAAATTCGAAGATTTTCCAGGAAAGGGAATTTACTTTAGTTCTGTGATGGACAGCATTCCAAAAATGGGATTATTACATCAAATCGTCTTCAATCCAAAACGTCGTCTAAGGCAGGTAATTAAACTCAGTAAAAGAAAATAATGAAACTTATTTGAACTATACCAAATATTTCGCTTGGATAAACTTATGCCTGAAATTTTAGCCACAGCTCAAATCAGAATTATATCGGTCGAAGAGAAGCGTCAGGATAGAAACAGAAGTGAGCGATTATTCTGGCCAAAAGTTGATCTTTTGCCAGTCGCATTTGTACATCCTGAAGCCGGGACTTTTGTTAGCGTTCATCGAAAGCTTACACGAAGAGGAAAACTGGCGCCATAAAACTTGATGAGGAACTGGAATGATAATCTCGAGATTTATAAAGAACATAATAATAAAAGTAGGATCATCCTGAAAATATCAACGAAATTTGACTTAATATTATTATTGAAGTTTTAACATTGAAATTGGTCATCCAAATTTGGGGTGGCCTTGGCGGCTGGGGCTGCAGAACACACCGACTGCATCTTTGCAGAGGGGTAAGACTCACCCAACGATTGAACTTGATATGACATTAAGAATCTGATGGTGAGGCTCTAGTAATGTTGGAACTTTAAGGAATGCAGAGTACTTTTATTGTCATCGCTCCCAAGACCACTCTGATTCGGAGTGGTAGCACCTGATAGGATCATATGGATGAAATAGAACTGTTTGACATTTAAACTTTACTGATGTTAAACTGAATTGTTTGAAATAAAACTGTTTTTACATTTAACTTTATGTAAACAGAAACTATGTATGGACTTATGCTAAACGGAATTGTTTGAAATAGAATTTTTACATTTAACCGCGTGTAAACAAATGACAGATGTTTAATTGAATTGTTAGTGATACATTACAATACTTGCAACTATCTAACTTTGTTGATACGCTAAACTGAATTGTTTGAAATAGAACTGTTTTATCCTTCAACTGTATGTTAACAAATGACTATCGTTTGATTGGATTTTTAGTAATACATAGTAATACTTGGAACTATCTAACTTTGTTGATATGCGAAATTGAACTGTTTGATCATTCAACTGTATGTAGACAAATGACTGATGTTTAATTAAATAGTTAGTAATACATGATAATACTTGAAATTATTAAACCATGTGCAAACAAATGATTAATAGCGAATAGAATTATTTGTGTTAGAGAGAAATAAGGAAAAGAATTTAACTGTGTGAAAAAAATGAGCCCACGCTCGTTTAAAAATGTTATCTTCAAAATGCGATTAGAAATCATATAATCAATATGTGTATATAAAAAGGCTTTGGCATTAAATGACCTACTGTGGTTGATACGTCATAAAACCAGACTAAACCAAACGAAATCTTATATATGTAGTAAATATTTATAAAAAGGATTTGACATTAAATGAGATACAATGGTTGATATACCATAAAACCCAACCAAACTAAATCAATTGTATTTAATATATATGTATAAAAAGGTTTTGGCATTAAATGACCTGCAGTGGTTGATATGTAATAAAACCAAACCAAACGAAATCATATATATTTAGTATATATTTATTAAAAGGATTTGGCATTAAATAATATACCCAACCAAACCAAGTCATATGTATTTAATATATATGTATAAAAAGACTGGCATTAAATGACTGTTGTGGTCTTCAGATAAGACCGGTGGAAGATCAACTCAAACAACGGGTGATAGGTGAACGTTATTGTATTAGCAGAAAAAAGGAAGTCATACGAAAGAAGTACTAGCCGTTCTCGGCTTGCAGTCTGTCTGTCAAATGTCTTGTAAGAAACGAGAGGTTGTCTTCTTTATTTCGTTGGATTACAACGAAGGCACAAGGCCTTGAAGTTTTGGGGGAGGGGAAGGGAGCGGTCATGCTTTTCTATATATTCTAAGGGGACCTAGCTAACCACATTTGCCGACCCATTCAACAGTACAATATATAACCATTCATCCATCGCCATGCGCGCAGCAGTTACCAAAATACCACATTTGCTCTATGAAGAAGACCTACTTAAAACCCGAAAGTGGTGTATGATTTTATTTACAATATATGATTTATTTACAATGGATATGATGGGAATGGGAGAAAAACCCCGAAATATATATACACGAAAAACAAGGAAAAACTCCTCGTTTGGTTGCCCTCCCATCCCCCCGTCTATAAAATTAGAGGCCGACTGTTTTCCGGGGCGCTAACCCTAAACCCAACCAAACCAAATCAATTGTATTTAATAGATGTGTATAAAAAGGCTTTGGCATTAAATGACCTCTAATTGTTGATATGCCATAAAACCAAAACAAATCCAACCAAACCAAATCAATTGTATTTAATATATATGCATAAAAAGGATTTGGCGTTAAATGGTCTACAATGGTTGATATGCGATAAAACCAAACCAAGTTTCCATTGTTTATCAAAACGGTTTTATCACGAATAAACTTAGCTTTATAGAATCATATCTACTTTCAAAATAACCAGTAAGATTTTAGATAATACGATAACAAAAAAAAAAAAAACCCCAAAAAAACGAGATTTAAACGTTACTTCGAAACATAGGTTGAAAGATAATGATCTTTCAGACACACTGCTAAATCTTGTTCTTTTGGTTTAGAATATGTTCTCAGAAGTAAGACCTCCCTTAAAAAGACATTAAGTGCATCTGATAATGAGGCTCCAATTCTGATACCTGAAGAAGGTCGAGTACCTTCTTATTGCCATTACTGCCAGATCCACCTGAGTAGTTGCATCGGTTAGAGCTCTTTCTATAGGTGAAACAGATCTGCTAAAAAATTATACCAATGCAATACTTGATTTCATATAACATTGCCCAGTCGCCTGGGGTTGTAGAATACACCGACTGCTTCTCTGCAGAGGGGTAAGATACTCCCTCCCCCAACGAGTGTCCAGGATATGACACTAAACAATCTGATGGTGAGGTTCCAGTAATGCTGTAGCTTTGGGGAATGCGGAGTACCCCTTCATTGCTATCGCTCCCAGTTCCACTCTGGCCCGGAGTGGTAGCACCTGATAAGGATCCTATCTATGGGCCAAAAAGAACTAAACCGTGGTTTCTTGAGTTTACTGTTTTTTTGCATTTGAACTGCGTATTTATACTAAACTGAATTGTTTAAAATAGATCTGTTTTGACAATGAAACTGCGTAATCATGCTGAACTGAATTGCTCGAAATAGAACTGTTTTGACATCTAAAATGCATATTTTTGCATGACTGCCCAGATGGCTGGGGCTGTAAAATACATCGACTGCACTTCTGCATAGGGGTTAGACCCACTCCCCAACGAGTGTCCTGGATATGAAACCAAACAATCTGATGGTCAGGCTCCAGTGATGCTGGAGCTTCGGGAAATGCGGAGCACCCCTTCATTGCTATAGCTCCAAGGTCCACTCTGGCCCGGAATGGTAGCACCTGATCTTTAGGTTAAATAGAACTAAACTGCATTATTATGCTGAACTGAATTGTTTGACTTAGAATGGTTTGAATAACCTGAATAGCTTGAAATAGAAATATTTTTGACGATTAAACCGTGTATTTATGCAAAAATGAATTGTTTGAAATAGAACTCTTTTGACATCGAAACTGCGTAGGTATGTTGAATCGAATTATTTGAAACAGAACTGCTTTGGCATCTGTGTGTGGACAAAATCTATACTTATAAAAACTGAATTGCTTGAATTAGAACTGTTTGACTAAACTGAACAACTTGAAATAGAAATGTTCTTGACAATTAAACTATGTACTCATGGTAAACTGAATTGTTTGAAGTAGAACTGATTATTTGTATAAAAATGGATGATGCGTTAAGTGACCTATAGAGGTTGATATGCCAACCAACCAAACTGTTTCCCGCTCTGTTGGCGAACACTCTAACCATTCTACTTATATATATATATATATATATATATATATATATATATATATATAGGCGTGTTTTCTCTCTCTCTCTCTCTCTATATATATATATATATAGTTTGGTTTGGCTTCTTTGCTTAATGGCATATCAACCTTTGTAGGTCATTTAATGCCAAAGCCATCCTTCGAGAAGAACATTAGAGATACTATTTAACCCATAGTTGGGAGGATAAGGGGGTTCATACCTTTCCCAAAAGTATTTGTCCGAAAGTGAACGTTATAGCGCAACTCGGGAGCCTTCACGGGACTTTGAACCACGTCTTTATTTAATTCACCGATGTCGCTTTCTCTGATTTTCTTAATCATAACCGTGTTAAGTATTCACAATCAGATCCAGTTAAGTATTCACAAACAGATGCAGTTAAGTATTCCAGTATTGTTACTCGCTTGCAGTCAGGATAGAACCAACAACCTCCTGAGGATTTTCCCTCAGAAGCTTTGGGAGCCAACGTCCATCGCCGTTACGCTATGTGTCCTGCTGGACGGTTCAAAGTTTATAAGTCCCAAAAATTCACTCTGAACAGTCCAACAGGATATAGCTTGAAGTTCTGTGAAAACAAAATCAACAGAGCTTCGGGACTGTCCATTTCTCATCTATGCCTTCATCAGTGCTGTTGATTGTGTAAACGTTACCCTAACTTATGTATGACTTGAAATAATCGGTTTTGGCTACACCCAACTCAGTATTTGTCCTTCATCTATTGCCAAATGCATCATATATCCTTAAGAATGCCAACGGGGCAATAAAGATCTGAAACTGACCTCTTATCATAATCTGCCACTGTGATTGAAGTGGATACTGCCAGCTATCTCAACTATTTAGAAATGTCTTGTCTAAGAATGCCTTTTCGGCGATATCATTTGGAAAATAAAAATATAATGCATAAAAATAAAAACGGCAATCTTCTGCTAAAAATCCGTTTGAGAATGAAGATGATAGCCAGTGCGTGAATATGTTGTCTCTACCTGTCAAAAAATATTGAAGAAAAAATTGATAAATGAAATAAGAAAAATTCGCCACCTTTCACCCACCGAATGATCAGATTATTGATTTTAACGACATGTCAACTCGTTTGGAATTGTTTTATGTTTAGAGGTCAAGGAATCGCATTCATTGCACATGGTCTTAATTAAATACTATCAGTTTTTAAACAGATCAGTTTAAACCAAAAAAAGTCACCTAAACAGGTTCTTCCTCACCGAGTAAGAGTAGAACTGGGAGTAATGGTAATTCAGGAGTATTCTAAACTTTAGATTCACAATCAGATACAGTGTAATATCATTTAGGACATCCCCTTTCTTAGGAGGGTCTTACCCCTCACAGTAGGAGATAATATCAGAATTTTCTAAGCCTCGCTGACAGGTTGATTGAAGATTAAGAGAACAGATTGAAAGATTGGAATGAAAAAAACAAAACAAAAAAAATCCCGAAGATATTAGTCTATACATTTGCTCTCTTAAATAAGCTGTTAGCATTTAATAACCCTCAAGGGTTGATATACCATAAAACACAACCAAACCCAAGCAAAAGAAACTGTTTAGATAGAGATCGTCCAGTTTGCCGGGGACAAGCAGATATTGAACCAGGTATTGTTTCATATTGGAGTTCACAGTGACAAATGATCAACCTCAAACGTTCCAGACTGATCACGAATCGATTGAACTATTTTTCTGATCTTTAAAGAAAACTTTAACAATGTTTGTTTACGGTCGTGCCCAAATATTCTGTTGTCTTATTCTCTTTTCCTCTCTCCAATACACGCTAGAGTTTTCCTATCCCGCATCTGATAACCATCCTCCTTTTCCCTAGAGTCATTGCAATCAACAACTTCTGACCTGACAAAACCCCGACCCCTTCAGCATTCCTGCCCTTCTTCGATCGCAGTAACTCATCCTATTCTTCTTGTACTTGGGAGACTCCTACCCTGTAAAGCGAGGTCTGAGCCTCAGACGTCACTCCCACGAGTCGTCAGTGCAATACAAGAACTTAGCCCCGACAGTTTTCTAAACCTTTGGAAATTTCCCCGGAGAGAAAAATCCAGAAATTCAAGATGATCTTCAGACGTTCGGAGCTCGCTCTCTTTATGTCAGCCTCGTTCATCCTGGCACCTCAGCTCTCGCACCTAGGGAGCCAAATACCCTTTTAGGTTATAGCCTCGTATGTGCTCTAATAAAGATCCCCATAGATTGGAGTGAGAGGAGAAGGTGGTGGAACATGCGCACTGGGGGACTAGATATATCTTACACTTGTTGGAAACGATACTTCCCAAAGTACTCATTGACAAAACAATAAGACGTAATGAGAGACAGACAAGATGATAAAACCAGGCCAGTTTATTTTTGCATGATCAATAATCGAAACCCTGGCATTGTGTGCAGACAGAAAATAAGCATACACACACGCACACATACAAACGAGCAAAATTATCAAATATATGTAAAGATGAGCAGTATAGTTGAGTTCTATAAAGAGTATACTTGTGTTGATCGAAGGAAGAAAGTGTTGCGCCAGCCTATTAAGTGAGAAAAACCTGCCTGCTTAGAAAATAAGCACTGGAAATATTAGGTTTAGTTCAGATTCCAGGATTTTATGAGAGCTCAAAATCTTAGATTTAGTTCAAATTCCAAAGTTTGACGAGAGCTCAAAATCTTATCAGTAAAAAATACTTAACTACCTTTGATGTAAAACAGATAAGAATACTTATAAGGGTTATGCTTTCACTGGACCATGTCTAACAAAAAAAAAAAAAGTGTTGATTTCATTAGTTTTGTTTGGTTGTGTTTTATGGCATATCAACCCTTGTGGGTAATATAATGCCAAATCCTGTTTATTTATATATAATTTGTAAGTAAATAGCTTATAGGTGACATCATTTTTAGACAAGTCAGAGCTCAATTGTTTGCACACAGTTAAATGGTTTCAAAAATTCTTATCCAACTTTAATAATTCTATTTTATATTCATCATTTGTTTACACTGTTAATTGGTTTCAAGAATTTCTCTCTAATACTAGTAATTCTATTTAATAATAATAATTGGTTTGTACACAGTCTATATGTTTTCAAGTTTTGCTACCTCAGTCCAATCGACCCTCAGCCATCACCTTCTAGTACCTTTAAGATAAAACAGGGTTTGGTATTTATTTGTCCCACAAGCAAATTGAAGAATACGGTTTGGACAATCTTTAAACAGGTGATAGGATTTGACATGATTTGCTAAGTAATGAGATTGGGCATCTTTAGTTTGGCGTCGAACCCAGTAAGATCCAAAGGAGATTTTTGTAAGTCACGAGATTACTTTGTTTGCTGCGTCACTTACATCTCAGCCCCGGGATCCAGTCCTAATTGGTTGTTTGGGTTTTATGGCATATCAACCTTTGTAGGTTATTTAACGTCACATACATTTTTATACAAATCAGTTCTATTTCAAACAATTAAATTTAGCATAAGTACACAAAATTATTTTGGCAATTAAACTATTTCAAACTATTCAGTTTATTCAAACACTTCTAATTCAGTGACTTCAGTTTAGTATAAGCACATTTTTGTTTACACACAGTAAAATGTCAAAACAGTTCTATATATAACAATTCAGTTTAGTGTAAGTACAGTTTCAATGTGAAAACAGTTCTATTTCAAACACTTCAGTTTAGCATAAGCACGCAGTTTAAATTTAAATACAGTTCAATTGTCAAAAACATTTCTATTTCAAGCTCTTCAGTTTAGTCAAACAGTTCTAATTCAAACAATTCACTTTAGCATAAGTATGCAGTTTAGTTCTATTTAACCCAAAGATAGAGCCCTATCAGGTGCTACCATTCCGGACAAGAGTGGACCTGGGAGGAATGACAATGAAGGGGTGCTCCGCATTCCCCAAAGCTCCAGCATCACTGGAGTCTCACAATCAGATTGTTTAGTGTCATATCTAGGACACTCGTTGGTCTCTCCTCTCTGCAGAGAAGCGGTCGGTGTATTCTACTGTCTCAGCCGATTGAGCAAGGATCCAGTCCTCAAGCATTACAAGATACTTACGGCCAACAGAAAGTCTCCTTAGGGTGAGGGTGGGTTTTACTTCTCTGTTGACGCGAAGTCTTATTCTTTTGCTTCAACCAACAGGGCAGTCAATTAATTGTGATCAAACTACTACCTTACACTGTGTCCAGACCGTCTCTGCATCCCAATCCCCTGCGACACAACACTGGCTCCAAAAAGTCTTTGTGTATTAACACTTGTCTAAGATATTACGTATTTCGTATACCAAAGCTTGTCCGAGACATTCTGAGAACCCAAGAAAGACAATATGATCACCTAGTTTTTGTTTTAAATTTTCTTTTGTTATTATTTTTGTGTGTGAGCGTCAAAGTGTTAAATAGGAAATTAAAAAAAAAAAGAAAGAAAACACGTGTAGAGTTTATTTCAGGAAACACCCCTCCCCCTAAAACACCAGTATAAGTGAAATGAGAAAAAAAACTTTCTTTAAACAGTTGTGATAACTATTTACATGACGAAATTTGGCATATTCTCCCTGAAATTATTTGTGGAATCGAAGTTAAGAATATCGTTCAACAAGAACGTCAATCTCAGGGGAGACGAAAAATGTAAACTCTCTCAGTATGTATATATTTTTTATTTATTTATTTTTTTCATAACTTCTTAACCGACTTCTGATAAAAACTAAATATATATTTATACCTGCAAAGAAGATCCTTGTCTGTTGACAATATTTCGGCTCAATGGGTTAAAAAAAGAAGTTTTTAGCATTTCAAATGACTGGGTATTGGTAAAGATACAAGACACACATAAACTTGATTTTAGATCAATTATTGAAGTCAACGATATTTTGCTAAACTTCCTTTTTTTCATTTACATATGAAATAAATTTGGGCCCCTTACGAAGTGTTATGAATCGTGAGCAAGTCTAGCAAACCATTTCTTGAGAGTTCGACTCTTACAGGGAGCCACAGGTAAATGTGAACTATTACTACAGTTCAATTATATAGGCATAATTAATTTTAACAAATATAAAATAATTTAAGTTTGCTCATTGTGCTGGAACCATTACTTTTTTCGCTGTAACAGAATTTCTTCAAACAACACAACTATCAATGAGAAACCCAGTTTTTCAATTTGTCAACTTATATTGTTAGATCGGGGTTGAATAGTTACAAAATCCTCTATCTAAAATAATTTGACTTCATCCTTGATAGATAGATAGATAGTTGAATTTAACAAAGAAAGTTTACATCGATAAAAACGGATAGGTATGTTAGAATATTTATAACTCGTAGATATAAAATATGTGTGTGTGTATATATATATATATATATATATATATGTTTGTGTGTGTGTATATATATATATATATATATATATATATATATATATATATATGTGTGTGTGTGTGTGTGTGTGTGTGTGTGTGTGTGTGAGAGATAAGGATTTAAAAAAATCAATTGTAAAACGATAAGTTCATCGTATAGTTTTGAAACAACGTTATCAAAGAAAATAAAATGTTTTTAAACTTTCTCATCTTTTTTTATTTCATTTAATAAATCACACACCCTGATGAAGGTTTCAAATTATTGGCTAAGATACAAGACATAATAATAATTCTATAAATAAAACCATCCTTCGAAGACCTTATGTTTTTCGTCGCTGTATATTTCCACATACACACACATTTTTTATATACACGGTGGCTCATAAAAGAAAGAAAAAAAACCCAACAAAAAAACATTTTAGAATGTGTCCCTTTTGTTGGTCGGTTGTTTGCTTGGGCTTTATGGCATATCAACGCCAAATACATTTTCATCCAAATAATCAGTTCTAGTTCAAACAATTCAGTTTAGAATAAGTACACAGTTTAATTGCCAAAAACATTTCTATTTCAAACTATTCAGTTTATTCAAACAAAGCTACATCAATTTAGAATAAGCACATATTTTGTTTACACAAAACAGTTCTATATATAACAATTCAGTTTAGTGTAAGAACAGTTTCAATGTCAAAAACAGCTCTAGTTTAAACAATTAGCATCTTAGCATGAGTACACAGTTGAATTGACAAAATAATTTTTATTTCAAACTAATTAGTTTAGTCAAACAGTTCTATTTCAAACAATTCAGTTTAGCATAAGTATGGGTTTCAATGTCAAAAACACTTTCGTTTAAAACAACTCAGTTTAGCATAAGTACGCAGTGTAAATGTAAGTACACAGTTTAATTGTCAAAAACATTTCTATTTCGAGCTATTCAGTTTAGTCAAATAGTTCTAATTTAAACAATTTAGTTTTGCATAAGTATGCATTTTAGCGTACTATTTGACCCATAGATAGGAACCTATCAAGTGCTACCATTCCAGGCCAGAGTGGACCTGGGAGCGATGGCAATGAAGCGGTACTCCACATTCCCCAAAGCCTCAGTATCACTAGAACCTCACCATCAGATCGTTTAGAGTCATAATAGGACCCTAGTTTGGTGTAGGGGGGGGGGTCATACCCCTCTGCAGAGGTCTTGTCTGTGCATTCTACAGCCCTAGTTTTTTATGGGCCAGCCTGTACATATATGATTTGTAAGAGAAGAGTATATTGGTAACATTTTTAAACTAACCAGAGCTCTTTTGTTTGCCCACAGTTGAATGGTTTGAAGAATAGCTATTTAACATTAGGAATTTAGTTTATCAAATATTCTTATCTAATTTGATATTAATCATTTGCTCACTCAGTTTCGACGATTTCAAGTATTGCTATCTCAAGGCAATTGAACCTCAGCCACCGCCTTCTAGCTCCTATAAGAAACGAAAAGTTTGATGTTTGCCACAAATGCAGTCGAAGAATACGCTCGGGACTAGACCTAGGTGTGTAAAATATTGACCCTCGACCGAGCCATCAATCAAGAGATGCACCTGCGTAAATAAGCGGAAGAACAGCGAAACAGGTGCATCCGGTTGAAGATATCGGAATATCACCTTGACCTGTGGACGTGGTTAAATTCGGTGATGGTGGCTGATGCGTACGCCCACAGGAAGCAGGTGGGTGTCAGACAATTACATAACCAGGTGCCACAGACGGATTGGGGCAGCCAGTTGCAGTCAGTTGGGGACAAGATGCCAGCGTGAGAATCAGCTTGCACACTGAGGGCTTGGGCCCTCAGTGACCCACGGTTGAGCAGCCCAGCCAGAATGCGACAGAAGTGCTGCTATAGTCAGAAAACTTTGGGTCAATATGTAGCAGTCTGTCCCCGTCTCCAATTCCCCTCTCACACACAAGAAACATTCCCTTTCGAGAATAAAGTGTGCGAGGTATATTTTTATAAAGAAGTGTGTTCGTTCGTTCATTGAAGTTCGTCATTATGTTTGATTATGTTCCGCATGTATTATGTATATGTATTGTGTAGTTGTACGTGGCTATACAACAGGTGCTCGAGCCTCCCTACTCATTTGTCTTGCCCAGTATGGATCAAAATGGAATGTTGCGAGTGATGCGTCTTCGAAGGCAATCTGGTCACGTACTGATCAGCCACTAAGATTCTGTCCTCAAGCATCACGTGTTGCCACGCATGGCCAACTGGTGGCCTCGATGGAAGGGGTCTTACTCCAATATCGAGGAACAGTCGGCATATTCTGCAGCCCCAGCAGACGAGGCGAGGGATGGACTGTCTAGATTCAATGAAAAGGTTTAGTTTGAAATTCCGACAAAGATATCGATTTCAGTAGGCACCAGGAAAAGGCCGGAAAGTACAACGTTCGAAACGTCATGACTAGAAGAACAACGTGATGGCATGTCAACCCTTTTAGGGTTTTTTTTAATTCCAAGACGATAGGGAACTGCGAACTCTATACGTTTATATTTACATTTTGGTTTGGTTGGGTTTTATGGCACATCAACCATTTAAATGTCGAATCCTTTTTATACGGATACATATGTATATTTACATATATGATTTCTAAACACATTTTGCAGAAAACATTTTTAAACGAACCAAAGCTCTTTTTTACACACAGTTGAATGTTTTCTCTCATTTCTATCAAATGCGAATAATTCTATTTACTATTTGCACACAGTTAAATATTTTCAAGCAATTCTATTTACCACTAACGACTCAATTAAACATTCAATTTTTTTACACACAGTTAAGTGATTAAACAGTTCTATTTCAAGCAATTCAATTTAGAATAGGTCATTTGTTTACACAAAGTTTAAATGTCAAAGTACAGAGTTTAAATGTCAAACAGTTCTATTTGAACCATCGTTAGGACCCTATCAGGAGCTACTACTCCGCGCGAGAGTGGACCTGGGAGCAATAGTAATGAAGAGGTACTCCGTATTCGCCAAAACTCCAGCATTAGTTGAGCCTCACCATCAGATTATTTAATGTCATATCCAGGACACTCGTTGGTGAGGGAGTCTTACGCTTGTATAGAGATGATGTCGGTGTATTCTACAGCCCCAGCCAATTGAGCCTGTATTCATATTTTGTTTTGGCTTACGGTTATATTATAATTGTTGTTGGTGAGTCACCTATGACCAGAATAATGGACTTACCCAAGGGGTATATTAATCAAGAACTAAGCTGGTAGAGCGGAGAGCAGCAGCAGCCGTAGTAAGCACCTTGCCTGTCTTCGTGTACGTTGAACCAAGGAGATCCTCCTCAGAGATTTGGATACATTTGTGTGGCACCACAGTATTGAGTTATTCATTTGATGACCCTTAATAACCGGTCATAACAATATTAAACATTCCTGTCCAATACAAATGATTTGCGAACAGTTCTTTTTGATTCAAAGATGGAATCTTAAGTGGTATTATTATTCTGGGTCAGAGTGGACCTGCTAATAAAGATAATGAAAAAGTACTTTACACTCTGCTGAGCTCTTGAGTTGAAGTGTCATCATCAAAAGCAGTTTAGTACTAAGCCTAGAATATCCATTTTCTGGGGTGGTGGGGTCTTACCACCCAGAGAATATTGTCAGCATATTCTAAGCTTGGCTACTACTAAAACGAGGGTAGCAATTCGAATAAATCAGTGAATTATAATGGTAATTTCTCATCATAAAAATACAGACAGAAATCTGGAAGATTGTCTTGTGTAGCGCAGCGGCTTAAATCAGTTCCTAGTTGACTTGCAAATACAGCCTCTTTGATAATCGCTTGTGGCTGAATGCTGAATAAAATTGAATAGCCGAAATCGTCTTGAAAAGACCCATAATAAAAACGAAGATCCTGAACGACAAATATTAGCAGTCACAGCTTTATTTGCAAAACGGTTGCGTTTCCTGTTGAAAAGAGGGAAAGATAACAAGAAGAAGGAGTAGGCGAATGCACCTGATGCAGGAACCTTGAGTAAATACAAACAGTAGAGCCGCTTGTCTCACACTGTTTCTGGAGAAACGACCATGAGGAAGGGGGCTCCTTTTATGGTGACTTCTTTGTCTTGTCAGAATTGTTTGAGACTCATCCATCATAAGCAGGTGCCGATTGATCGATTCCGTTACGTTCGCTCCAATCTTCCTCTGTCCTAGAAATGGACCAGGTAACCTAACTATTCTCAGTCCCTGCTCAGAATAGAGGGCACCAGCTCATATCGTTACAGTTTAGCTAATTACACAAGTAATCGTAACTCGCTATCCTTAAAAATCAATGTTAAAATAAAAACTTTAATAGAAAATTTTGAATTATTTCATATAGGACCCTTGTGTTTAATACTTAGAAAGAATTGAGCGATTTGTTCTGGTGTTTGGTTTTGTTTGATTCATTTAATTAAACCTATCCAGGGTGGGTGTTTAGAATACGCTGAATATATCCCCTACGGAGAGGAAAGATCCCCCTAAAAGAGGTGTTCTGAGTTGGACACACAACTGCATCTGATAGTGAGGCTGCAGTTCTGAAGATCTGAAGAGCATCGAGTATCTCTTTTATTGTCATTACACCCAGATCCACTTTGATCTGGTTTGTTTAAGTTTTATGGCATATCGACCATTGTAGGTCATTTAATGCCAAATTATTTTTATACATTGTTGTAACCTTGCAAAAAGGTTACTGAATGAGTAATAACCAAACGGAGATTGGAAATGAAATGGAAATTTTTATAAAATTTACAAAATACTATACTTGCCAGCAGCGTGAAGAAAGTATCTACTG
Source organism: Sepioteuthis lessoniana (assembly GCA_963585895.1). Classification (NCBI taxonomy): domain Eukaryota; kingdom Metazoa; phylum Mollusca; class Cephalopoda; order Myopsida; family Loliginidae; genus Sepioteuthis; species Sepioteuthis lessoniana. The sequence goes on along the minus strand of CAUZXS010005199.1, from coordinate 26,122 downwards.
CCAGTGGTGAATACTTGTCAGGTTTATTACCCTCCTCAGTGGTGTCCAACGTATTTATGATTGGTTTGGTTTCTTTGTTTAATGGCATATCAACCTAAGTAGGTCATTTAATGCAAAAGCTATTCTCCTAGAAGAATAGTAGTGGTACTATTTAACCCATAGCTGGGAGGATAAGGGGGTTCATACATTTCCCAAGGGTATTTCCCGAAAGTGAACGTAATAGCGCGACTGGAGTACGAACTCGCTTACTACGATTCCGCAGTCCATCGCTTTAACCATTACACCACGAGGACACCCCCCCATATTTATGAGGAATGGGATATACCCATTAATGTTCACAGGTAGCGTATATAGCATACTTATATTAGATATATGATTTCTATGTATATTTTAAAGATAACATTTTTGAACAAGCCTTACCTCTTTTTTTGTTTAATGGTTTCACTTAATCTCAAATAATTCCGTTTAGCATGAGTAGTCTTTTATTTACACATTTAGTCATTGGTTTAAATAAATATCTTTTGTTTACACACAGTTAATTGTAAAATAGTTCTATTTCAAACAATTCAGTCTATCTTAACTACATAGTTTTTTTTATTACACACACTTAAATGATTAAACAGTTCTATTTCAAACAATTTAGTTTACCATGTGAACTAAGGTAAATGGTTCCAAGTATTGATAGTCTGCCCTACTATTTACCCATATTTGCTGGGAGAATAGTTGGATTCATAATTTTCCTAGGAGCATTAGCGCAATGTGAAATTCAAACCGCTTCGTTCGGAATTTGAACTCGGGTCACCGAGCCCACTTCCAACGCCATCAAAGACCTCACAAAGATGGCGGTACTAATCAAAATAACTCATGGTTACGTGTTTTAATGTTTAGAGAATCGACAAATGAGATGATATAATTTAGATGGTACCTCTGTGTGTGTGTGGAGAGAGAGAGAGAGAGAGAGAGAGAGAGAGAGAGAGAGAGAGAGAGAGAGAGAGAGAGAGAGAATGTATTTACTCTTCTTTTGAGATGTGACACATGGTCAATTTTTAAGCAGAAGTTTTCTTGTCCTTCACAGGTTGCTTAACAAAAGCAAAACAAAAACAAAAAACAAAGCAAACTAGTTGGCTCTGCAGAGGTGTAAAAACCCTCCAAAAACAACCCCCCCCAAAAAAAACAAGTGTCCTAGATATGACAGTAAACCATGTGATGGCAAAGCTCCCGCCCGGGAGATTTAAAAAGTGGTTAGTACATCTTCATTGCCATTGGTTCCAGGTCTCCTCTGACCTAGATTGGTAGCTCCTGCAAGGTTCCTATCTATGGGTCAAATAGAACAAACTATACGTGCAAACAAATGACTAATGTTGAATTGTGACTGTTATATAACAATATTTGAAACCAATTGACTGTGTGCAAAAAAGAGATCAGACACGTTTTGGAATGTTATTTACAAATCCTATATATTTAGTTTGGTTTCTTTTGTTTAATGGCATATCAACCGACGGAGTTTATTAAATGCCGAAGCCATCCATCTAGAAGAATTCTAGAGAACTATTTAATTCATAGCTGGGAGAATAAGGGGGTTTATACCTTTCCCAAGGGTATTTGTCTGAAAGTGAACATAATAGCATAACTGGAGTTCGAACTCATGTATTACGATTCCACTGTCTTGAGCCTTAACCATTTCACAACAAGCACCCCCCTATATATTCAATATATACGTATAAATAGTATTTGGTTTTAAGTAACATACAATGGCTGATATGTCATAAAACCCAACCAAACCAAACCAATTTGGCCCGACTATTTCCCCATTTTAATTATACAAGAGAACAATTCATTAAATCGAAATTCATTTAGCCTGTTCGTTCATCTGGAACGGTAAAGACTGAGTTTAGAAGAACGATTCAAAGAAGTTGAAGGTTTGAATGTGATGAATTATTGTAAGGCGGTGAGTCATATGCATACAATCATATAAATTCAGCCTGTACACACGCCTATGCATGCAGCATTGTGTAATGTAGCATTTCCTGGCTGCTGGACTGGAACACATTTTGCAGGTATACGGAGGGCTAAGGTTTATCACGTGGTGCCTGAAGCGCCTCTTTTCAGGGAAATGGCGACGGGGCCCGAAGCTTTTTGGGGAATGCCAGGCATGTCTGTGCTATGGTTCAGCGTCCGGACCCACCTTAAAAAAGGCCTTATGCCACACTTGCCCGTTTGACGACAAAAAAAGAAATATGCAGATAAAGTTTCCGTAAAAATGACGTGATTATTTTTGTATAGAATACCACTTTTTGTTTGGAGGAAGCTGTAGTATCTGTTCGTGTTGGCCAGAATAAAAGTAATTTCAAACAGATCTTCAAATAATTTTCAAATTCTAAATTTCAAAAATTCACAAGCTGCTAACCGTCAGATTATGTTTCCCTGATAATTGCATCAATTTTTTTGTTTTCATTTTGCAACTTTTAAAATATCTTATAAAGCTGTAAGAGGTTATACAAATAAATTGTTAATGTAAAAAACTTGTTTTTACCCCCCTCCCCATACTTATATATAAAGTTGGTTACAAAATCCGACGGTGGAAAGTGAGACAAAACTCTAATCAAATGGTTTGGTTTTATGGCATACAACCATTGTTAGTTATTTAATGCAAAATCCATTTTTATACATACAAACAGGTTTATTTCAAACAATTCAGTTTTGCATACATACACAGTTTAAATATCAAAAACAGTTCTATTTCAAGTTATTCAGCTTAGTCAACAAGGTTGAATGGTTCCAAAATTATTATGTATTGCAATTCGAATAAGCATCAGTCATTTGTTTACACACTGGTAATTAATTAAAGAGTTGTATTTCAAATCATTCAGTTTAGCATAAGTACACTGTTTTGTTCTATTTGACCTATAGATAGGATCCTATCAGGTGCTACCACACCGGGTCCGAGTAAACCTGGAAACGATGGCAATGAAGGGGAACTCAGCAGTACTGACGCCTCACCATCAGATTGTTTAGTGTCATATCCAGGACACTTGATGGGGGAGTCTTATCCCTCTGCTAAGAAGCAGTCACAGTCTATTTTACAGCCCCAGTCGACAGAGCCAAGTTCTATTTCAAACAATTCAGTTTAGCATAAGTATACAGTTTTAATGTCAAAATCAGTTCTATTTTAAACAATTCAGTTTAGCATAAGTATACAGTTTTAATGTCAAAATCAGTTCTATTTCAAACAATTCAGTTTAGCATAAGTATACAGTTTTAATGTCAAAATCAGTTCTATTTCAAACAATTCAGTTTAGCATAAGTATACAGTTTTAATGTCAAAATCAGTTCTATTTTAAACAATTCAGTTTAGCATAAGTATGCCGTTTAAATCTATTTGACCCATTGATGGGAACCTATGAGGTGCTACCACTCCGGGCCAGAGTGGACCTTGGAGCTATGGTTATAAAGGGGTCCTCCCCAAAGATCCAACATTACTGGAGCCTCACCATCAGATTGTTTAGTGTCATATTTAGGACACTCCTTGTGGGGAGTCTTACCCCTTTGCAGAGACGCAGTCTGTGTATTCTTCAGCCTCAGCCGATTGGTCCAGCAAATGGGACACTGTTCCTATACATAAACATATCCGTCTGATTTTCTGTACCGTCGAAATAAAAGTATCTAATGATATATGTTTTGATTGTATAACGTTCGACTAAGAATAATGGCATCCTGGTATGCTTGGAGTGAAAATAAAATAAAAAAATTTATTTAAAAATAATTCTTAGAGGGGTAAATTTTTTTGAGCGATCGTGCAAATAACTATCAAACTAAGTCCACTGAATATCTATCTTCCCAATGAATCTTTTTGCCTTGTATTTTTGTGAAAATATGTTCTGCTTTTAGCTTATAGAATATAAGTCTGAGGGAAAAATAAAAAAAACCTTCTTCCTCTTCTTCTTTTTTTAATTTTTATTATTATAATATTAATAATAATAATAATAATAATAATAATAATAATAATAATAATAATAAAGCGAGAATAGATAAGACGCAACAAAACAGTAAATGTAGGCTGTGCGGTGACAGAGACGAAACGATCAATCACATAATAAGCGAATGCAGCAAATTAGCACAGAAAGAGTACAAGGCGAGACTTGACTGGGTCGGCAAGGTGATCCACTGGGAAATGTGCAAGAAATTTCAATTCGACTATACAAACAAATGGTACATGCTCAACCCGGCACCTGTCCTAGAAAATGACTCGCACAAACTCCTATGGGACTTTAACATACAAACGGATCACTTAATCCCGGCCAGAAGAGCAGACCTCATAATAATCAACAAAAAAAAAATGAGAATCTGCAAAATTGTCGACTTTGCTGTCCCGGCGGACCACAGAATAAATCTGAAGGAAAGTGAAAAGAAGGATAAGTACGTCGACCTTGCTAGAAAATTGAAAAAGCTGTGGAACATGAAAGTAACGATTGTGCCAATTGTGATTGGTGCGTTAGGCACAATAACTAAAGGATTATTAAAAGGCCTGGAAGACTTGGAAGTCGGTGAACGGGTAGAGACTTTCCAAACGACAGCATTGTTAAGAATGACCAGTATCTTGAGACGAGTCCTGGAGACTTGAGGACACTTGCTGTCACTCAAACTCCAGTCAAAAACCATCAGCTAACACTGATGTGAAAAACTCTAAAGGAGTAAATAATAATAATAATAATATATATATATATATATATATATATATATATATATATATCCAGTCGGCGTCCAAGTGTGGAATATTCGTCAGGACATAGGAGGGATTTCCTATGAATCTATGGGAGTGCTCGGTGTATAGCTAATATTATATATGCCTTTCAAGATCGGGAATTTAACGCATTTTGTATTACCTTTCATTTGTTTACATTTTGCGCTATCAGATACCGGAGTGCTCAATTCGTTAGATGTGCTTGTATATATGTATATATTTAGAGTCCCTAAGCGTTGTTTATTCATTATCCTATGGGCTATATATTTTACTTTCTTATACGACCGTACTATCAATCGATATACGTCGATAAAAATATTTCTTGCTTAAGTCAATTATAATAATTGCATTATTTATAGTATTCATTTTATGTTTACGTTTTGAACGTATACATTTGGGTGAGTCTCTAAGCGTGTCACATGATTCTTGTTCAGGTCCTGGGCTTCCATCTATTCTTACAAAAAAAGAAAAAAAAAAAAAAAAAGAAAAAAATTAGCAAAAGACTGTCTTCATCTCTGGCAAAACTAAGAAACTTTTCCATTTATCTGCCAAAGCAAGTGTGCTAATTAGAATTTACTTAAAGACGAGGCGAAGAGTCTATTGCCTGAATTCCTTGTAAGACGTCGTCCACACCATTCTTTTTCTATTGTTCTAGGAACCCGGCTGGTCGACTCAAACATCGCCGTGACAAACTGTGCGTCAGTTTTGAAGGCGAAGCAGATCAGTCTCGCGTCGCATTCTCTGCTATCTATCACCTCTCACCACGGTTGTCACCGATTATAGACAGAAAATTTGCACCAGTGACAAGGTCATATCGATCACAGAGGAAAACCCCACCCTCTGTCTGCTACACGTAGCAAACAATGGTAATGTGAGACTTTATTTGTTTTGAGTGAACGAGCGTCTTCAGATATTCATTCGTCGCTTTGCGTGAGCGTAGCTACGGAGATAGATGGCGAAGGCTTTCGTTTTCTTAAATTGTGGCATGAAATGCTTTCATTATTTCATAAATTATTCAGATTATTGTATTCATCTTTATGAATATAGAGTTTGGACATTCTTTAGACTTTCTGCATTGTATGAAGTTTGTTAATTATTCCATTTAATACTGAGATGAATTAAAAGTTATGCAAAATTTTGCTACGTGCTAAATAGTTGCATGTATATCGTATGATTCAAATAGTTTAATTGCCCAGTCAGCTGGGGCTGTAGAATACACTGACCCCCCGCCCACTAACGAGTGTCCTGTATATGACACTAAACAATCTGATGGTGAGGTTCCAGCAGGGCTGGAGCTTTGGGGAATGTGGAGTACCCCTTCATTGCCATCGCTCACAGGTCCACTCTCGCCTGGAGTGGCAGCACCTGATAGGGCCCTATTTATGGGTTAAATAGAACTAACAGCATACTTATGCTAAAATGAATTGTTTGAGTAAACTGAATAGGTTGAAATAGAAATGTTTTTGACAATCAAACCGTACTTACATTTAAACGGTGTGCTTATGCTTAACTGAATTATTTGATATAGAACTGTTTTTCGACATTAAAACTGTATTTACACTTAACTGAATTGTTACAAATAAGTGCTTGGATAGTTTGAAATAAAAATGTTTTTGACAATTAAACTGTGTACTTATCCTAAACTGAATTGTTTTAAATAGAACAGAATATTTACATAAAAATGGATTTGGCGTTAAATAACCTACAAAAGTTGATATGCCACAAAACGCAACAAACCAAACCAAACCATCAAATAGTTTAAGTTGCAAAAAGGAACTCGTTGTGGTCCGTAATATTGTGATGGTGCGATTGACGAATGCTGCTAAAAAAACTTATTGTGCGAAAGGTGAAGGTTCAGTTGATTATAGTACAGAAACCAGATGGTTCAAGAAATTTCGCTTGGGTTCCCAGAAAGTCGACGATTAGGAAAGGCCATGATGGCCTAAAACCATGGATTTCGAGACGTTGCTCCAAGCAAATTCAGCGAGTGGCATTGGGAGATTATTAGACAAGCGCAACATCTCACAGTCTTGTGTGATTCGTCCCTTTTAGCACATCAGATGAAGCATCTGAAACTGCTGATTTGTTGGGTTTGATTTGGTTGGGTTTTATGGCATATCAACCATTGTAGGTTATTTAATGCCAAATCCTATTTACTCATATATATTAAACATATATGATTTGGTTTGGTTGGGTTTTATAGCATATCAACCATTGTAGGTTATTTAATGCCAAATCCTGTTTATACATATATATTAAATATATATGATTTGGTTTGGTTTGATTTTATGGCATATCAACCATTGTAGGTTATTTAAAACCAAATTTTCTTTATACATATGTATTAGATATATATGATTTGTAAACATTTTCTTCATAACATCTTTAAACAATCCTGAGCTCATTTATTTTTACACAGTTAAACAGTTTCAAGTATTCAATATATATTGTACTTGATGCCTCCTTTTTTTACACTCAGCAATATACGGTTCGTATCAAGGGTAAAGTAGAACTATCCAGGGAAAGGAGTAGCGCCCTCCCCTACACCTCGGTGTAGTAGCTATTGAAAAAGGAGCCTTCTGGTTGCCTTAGACTACGGTCACCAACTTAATCACGCACAAACACACACATACAATATATATTAGATCGATGCACCCATATCCATATGGATCTTTATATATGCAAATTGAATAAATACTGATATGAGATATATTTTTTAAGGTAAAAGGAAATCACGAAGCAAAAAAAAAAAGGACATCTCCCCAGTTTTGGCGGGCGGGTGTCGGACCCCTCTGCAAGGGGATATAGTCAGTTTATTCCAAATCTTGCTAATAAGATCTCCCAAACTTTCTTACAATATATCCTCTTTCACTGCTGACTTCGAATTGTGCAATTGAGTATTCTAGCTCTCATCTTAACAATGTGTTCGTCTCTTCTTCTCATTTCAAATTCATTCATATTTTTTCCAATACTCTTTGGGGATTGTTCCAAGTGTCCCATCTACAACTAGTACTACCATCAACCTCAAGATACTGAGTTACCCCCTCTCAGTTCTTTGTCAAGGTCCAAATATTTATCTATCTTTTCTTTTTAATCATTATTTTTATTTGTAACGGGAAAACATAATTGCTTGCAAATTGTTGTTGATAGATAGGAATACTTGAAACACTGTAAGTAATCACACTCAAACGATTATTCTTTCATAGGTAAGGTTACTTTCAACAATATAATTATGTATGAATTTTCAACATTTGAATCCTTAAAACCTTATAAAGAGCCCAAAAAATGGTTTTTACCGTCAAAAACTTGCTATAAAAATTGAAAAAAGTCACCCCCCCCAAAAAAAAACGAACAAACAAACAAACAAAAACAACAACAACAACAAAAATAGTTCCATTGCAAAGGTAAGAATATGAACAGTTCTCGATTTCAATCATTCTTTTACAAATAAATTGCATCTCGGCATTAAATGATAAATTCTGCCCCGACAATTCGTCAAACAGAAATGAGGAATATCTTACAGACTATTCACCCGAGAACAGGTAAATATGTTTAATTGGAAATTTCGAAAATGGGAGGGAATATACCTTCCTCGACACAAATAACGCTAAAACAAAAATTATATATTCTTAGACACGAGATTGGTAAATAACACTTTGAACTGAGAAGCATTCCCTCTTTAAGGACTATCTTCCATCACAGAATCGTATCGGCAATGATATACCTAAATCTAAACAGAAATAAGAAAGGAACAGTTAAAACCACAAGTTATGACTGGTCCTCATCAATTGAGATGTTAGCAATAAATAAACTACAAATGTAAAAAGAAAAAAATTGAAAGACCCACCGAATAAGCAATCTGAAAACTTCGAGTATCATTCATTAACTAATGAATCATATCAAGGCATTTAATAACCCATGAAGAAATAAACTGTTACAGGAATTACTCTAACTAAACAAGTCAACAAAATTAGAGTCTACCAATGAGTGTTGTTTAGGTTTATTGGAAAGACATGTTATTTAAAACAGTTTTAACCTTTCAAATTATTATGTGATCTGCTAATTGTGGACGAGTTTAACGTATTAATCAATTTAAAAAGATTATGAAGGCTGTATAGTTGAAGCGTATATAAATGGAGGGCATAAATCCTAACGGACTTTGACACGAAATAACCGAAAAAGGGTTCAGTCTTGGATAAAAGAATGGTTAAGACCAACTCGAAGTCAACATTTTTAGATCTTATTTTCAGTTAGAGTCATCATTGACGAACGAGAAATGTTTTGGTAAACGGGCCGGCGCTCTTTTAACAAGGACTTGTTGAGATGCCACAAAACGAATTAACAAACTTCCTCCTTTCCTCGAGCAAAATTATTGATATTTTTGGTTTCAATTATTCTGGGATGCAATGGTGTTAAAGACTTTGACCCTCGAGATGAGTTTTGTTTGTGTTTGTTAATGGCATATCAATATTAGTGGATTATTTAATGCCAATTCGATCTCTGCTGAAGAACAGCAGAGATACTATATGCTTGGAACACTGTAACTAATCACACACAAGCAATTATTCTTTATAGTTACGGTTACTTTAAACTATATAATTATGCATGAATTATTAGTATTATATAGGATTACTTAAAACTATATAAAGGTGCAAATAAATGGTTCTTACCGTCAAAAAAGTGTGATTAAAAATAGAAAAAAAAGATTGCATTGGAAAAGTATGATGAATAGGAACAATTCTCGACTGCAATCATTTATTTAAACCCAGAGATGGAGGCTAAGATATTCATGACTTTTCAAAGACTATTAGCCCAAAAGTGAACGTACTAGAATGACTGGAATTCGAACTGCAATCGAGAACATAAGTCACAAGGCCACTGAGAATTACAGGAACATTATTTTCATCGTTAATCAAAACAATAAATAATATAAAAAGCATTCCTTATTTTTTTTTTTACTTCGTGTCTTTATATTTGCATATACACGAACACACATGATATATACAAATTTTAGTTTATATAATGATAATATATATTTATATATGATAATATGATGATAATATATATATATTATATATATATATAATATATATATATAATGATAATATATATTTATATATGATAATATGATGATAATATATATATATTATATATATATATAATATATATATATAATGATAATATATATTTATATATGATAATATGATGATAATATATATATATTATATATATATATAATATATATATATAATGATAATATATATTTATATATGATAATATGATGATAATATATATATATAATATATATATATATATAATGATAATATATATTTATATATGATAATATGATGATAATATATATATATATTATATATATATATATATAATATATATATATAATGATAATATATATTTATATATGATGATATGATGATAATATATATATATAATATATATATATATAATGATAATATATATTTATATATGATAATATGCCCATGTTTAACGGTTAGGTATATTGCTTAGCCATCTTTCGAAAAATGTAGCTCTCGAAAATTATTTTTAGAAAAAAGTAATGAGAATATATATATATATATATATATATATATATATATATATATATACATGTACGTGTGTGCATATTCTAGGGATATGTAATTAGCATTTTTTTTTGATACTTTGTATATATGATAATATGCCCATGTTTAATGTTTTGATGTATTTTTAATATTACTGATTATGATTATATATATATATATATATATATATATATAAGTAAGTAAGTGAAGTTAGCGACCGTAGTCGAGGGTGACCAGAAGGCTCCCTTTTCAATAGATACTACACTGAGGTGTAGGGGAGGGCGCTACTCCTTTCCCAGGACTGCTCCACTTTACCCTTGATATGTACCTTATATTGCTGAGTATTAAGCAAGGAGGTATCAAGTACCATTTTAAAAGTCTTTGGTGTGACCTAACCTTGGATTGAACACAGGTATCTCGGACCATTGGCGAACACTCTACCCACTATATATATATATATATATAATATATATATATATATATAATTTTTTATTTTATTTTACTTTGTCCAAATAGAGAAAAAGTAAATAAATAAAAATGAATTGGTCCACTAAGAGATATTTTTGAAGAAGTATTTTTTCTTAAGAAATACAAACCCTTAGTGAACTAATTCATTATTTTATATATAAAAAAAAAAATACAAGAAGAACAGGGATAGTTGTCAGAATTAATTAGTGTAACACGTGTAGAGTCTAAAATTTGATTTAACTCTGTCCAGAGAAGCTTAAAAAACATTTCAAGTTCTCAGGTTAATAATGATTTGGTTGTCTCTTGAATAAACGACGAAGATCAATCTACTCGATGATTTGGTTGTCTCTTGAATAAACGACGAAGATCAATCTACTCGTGAATTTGTACAATGAGGGAAATCTTTCCAGAAATCAGTATCTTATTACTTACACTCTGTCCAGAAAATCTTAAAAAAACATTCAGTTTTGACAGCTATGTCTGGTCAAGGAGTTTGATGTCTTTTGAGTTAACGATGACCTGCAGCGCACTGTCGAATTTGGAGAGTGGGTAGGGAATGTCCTGAAATCAGTATCTTATTACCCATTCTGATTAAAATTTCAAGGAGAAAGAAATCATAGACATGGTTAATGTTGGGCTGAAATTTAATATAACATATATATATATATATATATATATATATATCGTTTTCTTGTCACTTTGTTTGTATGGCCAGGTTTTGATTGGTTAGGTAAGAGTTTGTCAAACACTGAATTGAGCTTCCGAGCAAACATTACCTCTGCTGGCGTCATGGCAGATTGAACATTCTTATTAGGAGTCACTCGATAAACCCTCAGAAATTGCTGTATGGCTTTATCATATTTACTCAACCCCTCCGCTCGGGCAGGATATGACGCAAGGTCAATTTTTAAGCGGAGTTTAACAGGTTTGAATTCAGAGTTTCGCTTCTCCTAGACTAGTTGCCAAGGCTGAAGAACCCAGTCTGTCCTATAATTTACCCATAGCTGGAGGGAGAATAATTGGATTCATACCTTACCTAAGGGTATTAGTGCTGTGTGAAATGCAATCAGTCTCGTCCAAGATTTGAACTTGTCTCGCCGTGTCCATTTCCTACGACGATAACCATTAAACAACGGGCATCTCCACAATTTCTATATGGCTTTATTGGTAGGAGTATCTCTCGCTTTCCCAAGAGCTCTCTTAAAGGTATCAACGAAACGTTCCGCCTGACCGAGCGTATGACTAGTGTAAGAAGCTGGTTATTTAACCCGTGGTTGCTTTTTTGCATTTAAAAATTTCCGGTCATTTTGAAAAGCCATCTACTACAATCAGGTAGCAGAAACCATCCAATGGACCTGAAAAATTGATGTGGACGCTAGACCTCGGTCAGTCGGTTTTTGGCGAAGGGTTGAGTTTTATGGGAGGTGCCTTTGTCGCCAAAGCACAATCTTTGCGGGCTTTTATTGTATTCTCGATATTCCCGTCCATATTTTTATCCATTCAGGGATGGCCGACATGTAATTCTTTTAGTATTCTTTTCTGCAATGCTGCTGGTATAACAACTCGATCGCTGTACATAACTACTTCCTAACAGATTGAGTAAGCGTCCGAAATTTGTCGATCTTAATCTTTTGTATTTTATTTCTTTTATAAAGCCATTCACGAACGCCTTTTTAAAAATCTCACCAAGTGTTACAGGAATCTTTCTAACAGTGTTGAATAATGTATTTTTTACTTCTACTTCTGTTCGTAGGGAAGCGCTCACTGTGTCTTCCAGGGGTTCGGTATGTTTTGGAATAAGTCTCGACAATCTGTCGGCATGACTAATTTTTGAAGAATCGATAAACGCTATTTTAAAATCATAATCAAGGAGAATGGCCCCTCATCTTTACGGCCTGTTTTCAGTGAGTTGGTAAGTCCTTTTTTGAACCTTAAATCATAAGTAGTGGTTTATGATCTGTCTGCAAAATAAAATGTCTTCCATGGATGAATCTACGGAATTCGGTAACAGCAAAAATAATTCCAGTGCTTCCTTCTCGACCTTAGAGTAGTTTTTTTTTACAGGTAGCAGCGTTTTGACGTGTGGGCGATTGTTTTAGTGATCTGTCCCCCAGTTTGAGTAATATACAGGCTCCAACATCGTACGAACTAGCATCACTAATGCTTCCTGGCGTTCAGTCCTCCAGACCCAATCTTTTTTTTTTTTTTTTTTTTTTTGTAATTCATAAAGAGGAGCTCACAAACTGTACATGTAAGTACAAACATATTGTAGTGATTCGCTAGACCAAGAAAACTTTGAAGTGAAGACACGTTTTCCGGCGCCGGCATCCTGCTACCGCATTAGTTCGTTCTGGTTCTTGTCTTTTACCGTCTTTGTCTAGAATTTGGCCAAAATATTCTATTTTTTCCATTAAAAAATCACACTTTCCCTCTTTTAGATTGAATCGATAGTCCTGAATTCTCGTGAAGACTGTACACGTGTGCTTTGTGCAGCTCGGCGCGTTGAAGATCTTGCAATATCATATCAGCATTAATCCGTGTTTTTCATATAGCAAGATCTACAAGTACTGATGAAGACTTCTAATTGGATCAAAATTTATCTATCATAATTATCTATCATACTAAAATAATTTTGATAAAACACTTTTGCATTCAAAAAAAGATTGAAGTCAAAATGCATTGGTAAATAAAGAAACCATCAAACATAGTTTTCTTCCGTTTAACCTTTTCTCTCTCTCTCTGTATATATATATATATATATATATATATATATATGTGTGTGCACACACATACATATATATACACGTAAATATATGTATATATTCATATATATATATATATTTAGAGAGAGAGAGAGAGAGAGAGATATGAAGACGCTTATACACATATGTTCAGTATACGTATATATTTAAAGACATATAACTATCTAAACATATATGTACATTTGTACATATATATATATAACGTATATATAGATATATAACATTTAACGTATATATATATATATATAACATTTAACGTATATATATATATATATATGTATATATATATATAATATTTAACGTATATATATATAACATGTAACGTATATATATATATGTATAACATTTGACGTATATATATATATATTACATTTAACGTATATATATATATATATAACATTTAACGTATATATATATATATATAACATTTAACGTGTATATATATATATATATATATATATATAACATGTAACGTATATATATGTATAACATTTAACGTATATATATATATATATATATATATAACATTTAACGTATATATATATATATATGTATATATAACATGTAACGTGTATATATATATATATATATATGTATAACATTTAACGTATATATATATATATATATATATATACATGTAGACATAGACATCTACAAACATGTATAAGTGATTGGGAAAGCAAATTCTTAGGGCTCTTAGGAATTTGCTCTCCCAACCACTTAAACAACGAATTTGATATCATAGAATCTTTCTCCAAACTCCAATACACAGATCTATTCATGCACTATGCAAAACTAAAAGCCACAAATACCCACAGATGCATTTCAATAAACAAAACTAAAAACTCCGAATTAAAATCAAATTCTAACACCACAGTAAGAAAAATCAATATATTGAAAAAAAAAATTAAAAGCAGCAGGCTTTAACGAAATACTCACTGAAGTTTTTAAGACAAGAAAATTTGACGGCATACTTCTCTGATTCTGCAACGCAGACTATAAACTAAACTCAACAGACAATTTGCGAGAAAATTGCAACCTTTCCTTCCCCGAAAAAAGATAATCTTGGAATAGCTGCAAAAGTTTATCCTACCCAGGTTCTCCATAGTTTCCAACTCGAAATCGGGAAAATTCTTAGAAAAAATAAGAGCGGTTTTCGAAGGAATCGCTCTACAACATCGTAGATGCTGCAGTTGGATAATCGAAGAAGAACGGGCGAAGAATCTCGAGGCCCGACTACTGTTCGTTGATTTTTCAAAGGCATTCATTTCCTTACACAGAGGAAAGATGGATCAAATACTAATTGCATATGGTGTTCCTAAAGAAATTATTACAGTTATGCTTTAGAAAAATACGAAAATAATGGATCGCTCACCTGACGGAGACGCAGACATCTTCGATGTAGTTGCTGGAGTATTGCAAGGATATATATTGGCACCATATTTCTTTATACTCTGCCTTGATTAAGTGCTTCCAACATCCATAGATCTAATAAAAGAAAATTGATTCACATTGAAAAAGATAAGAAATAACGCAAAAACTATGTCAGACACAGAACGTACTGATGACCTAACACTTCTCGCAGATACACGACACCAAGTAGAATCCCTATTGCATAACCAAGAAAAAGTGTTGGGAGGCATTGAATGCCAATAAATTAAAGTTGGCGACCATAGTCGAGGGTGACCTGAAGGCTCCTTTTTCAATAGCTACCTCACCGAGGTGTAGGAGAGGGCACGATTCCATTCCTTGGATTGCTCCACTTTACCCATAATCCTTACCTTATAACGCTGAGTGCTAAGCAAGGCAGCACCAAATACTATATTTGAGTCTTTGGTATGGCTCGACCTAGGATTGAACCCCAGTCTTTCGGACCACTGGCGAATACTCTAGGCCAATGGCCCGGTAGGAGCCCAGAACAATCTAAATGGCAAGTTTTAAAAATTAGTAGACCTGTTTACATACCTCTGAAGCAATATCTCATCTACTGAAAGTAATGTCAACATACACTTAGCAAAGGTGTGTAATGTTATTGCCAGACTCTGAATCCTATGAGGAATCTTATATATCCGATAAAACAAGAAACCAAAGTGAACAAATAATATTCACACCAGCTTATGTATTTTTGCCTGTGAAAACGCCTGTCATTGAAGTCCCCTGTGCAAAATACTTTTCCTATCATTCGTAAAATTGGCTGAAGACATAGCCGAAAGCACTTGAAACAGGAATCTTCAGAAATATTTCTACATTTTTTTCAATCCGAGATTATGATACGATGTGTCTATTATAACATAAAACTTTAGTGTATTCAATCTCTAGTTTTCAAACAAATGAAAAAAAAAAAATAGGCAAATAAAAAAAAATGCTTCAAAGTCTCCCACAAAACTTATGTATTGATTTCTGTTCGCCAGTGGTCCGGTAGACCGGGGTTCAATCCCAGGTCGAGTCATACCAAAGACTTAAAAATGGTACTTGATAGCGCTTGGCTTAACACTCAGCATTATAATGTCGGGATCAAGAGTAAAGTGGAGCAATCCAGGGAAAGGAGTAGCGCCCTCCCCTACACCTCGGTGTAGTAGCTATCGAAAAAAGAGCCTTCGGGTTCCCCTTGACTACAGTCGCTAACTTTACTTAATTTTTATTCATAATTTGTCTCATAATTCAGAAAAATTTAACTTAAACGAAATGCATCGAACTTATCGTTTTTCAACTTTTTAATGGGAAATTCAAATTTTTCCTCAAATACTGAACTAGTTGTGAAAAATAACTAATTTAAACTTCAGGAATTTTTTTTTTAATTGAATAGAAAAAGAGCAAAATTAGTTTAAAATATTTATTAAAAAAAAGAAAGAAAGCAAAAACACAAACCGTGACCAACACTATGAAAAACGAATGAATCTTGGTGCTGGTAAAAACTTACACAAAGAATATGAAATGTTTTGTCGAAGCTCTGTTATTAACACCAAACCACTGAATCATGACGTGATGAACGGTATTTACCTCTCCAAATACAGTCTAATTATTCCATCATAAATAGTAGCCACGACGACTAATATTCTATAAAGTCAATAACAAAAAAGTAGCCCCCCAAAAATTCATTACGATTTTATAGTCTTTGCTCACGTTATAACGAACAACCCCATCTTTCCATAAGAGATAAAAAGTAGAGACATAACCTTAACAAAAAAAAGTCCCTGGACCATCAAAAAGTACTTGACAAATCCGGCCATCCCCTCAAAGCAATTTTCTCCCAAGCAATTAAGTCTTTCATGTCGCCAGTTATTATTATTAAAATTAATGTCACCCTGGGACCGAAGGGCATTTGATATTTCGCGGCAAAAATCACCATTGCGTTATCCAATAATGAACGAATGAAGAGGAAACCGATCAGTGGCCATGTTTTTCCCCAAATAATTCTGTATCCAACCAATAGTGTTAGTGTTTTCTTGTCATTTTTTAATTTTTATTTTTATTGCGGTAAAATCACGAAGCAGTGATGAACTTCTGTCACTTGTGACTTACTATAAAGTTACCTTGATATGTAATAAATGCACACACACACACACACACACACACACACACACACACACACACACATATATATGTATATATATATATATATATATAACAAAAAAGGAAAAAAAATGAATCCACTTTTCGTTCACTTGAATCCAATCCGGACAACATTGGATACAGAAAATGATAACCATAAAATTGATAGGGTTTTGATAATTATGATTGCTGTCCTTTACAGAGCTTTAAACGGTAATTACCAATTATAATAAAATTGATGAAAAAAGAAATTTTTTCTTGATTTATTGAAGAAATTTTTAAAGCAAAAAAAAAAAAACGATAGTTCTTTCAATGGTTTTGTATGTGAAACAATCATAAAACAGTATACAGACTTTTATTAGTGTTCATGAAATTGTGATTGGCATGTTGCATACGATCACACACACACACACACACACACACATATATATATATTTATATATATATATATATATATATATATATATATATATATATATATAGAGAGAGAGAGAGAGAGAGAGAGAGAAATGATAAAACCAGCTAATGTTCATTGCACACACACGCACAAATCTAAGAGAGAGAGAGAGAGAGAAAACCCACCCATAAAATTTACTTAATTTTGTTTTTATGGACAATATATATATATACATATATATATATACTTAGAAAAATGATAAAAGTAACTTATATTGATTACGCACGCACACGCATATATGACAAAGGAAGAACGAAAATATTCAGAAGCTGTATTTTTCATATAAAAATTGCCAGTGTTTCGGTCTGTGAATTCATCTTTAGGGCACTATAACTGTTCTTAATGTTTTACGCGAAAAAAATATTTTGGAATGAAGAAAAAAAAAAAAAGAAAGAAAGAAAAAAGGCAATTTTTGGCGCTCAACAACATTAACTGTGTTCTTTTTTAAAACTAGACTGACGCCAATTTTATTTTTTAAAACTTTTTAAAAAACTAACTTCGTTGTTTAGAGAGCATAAAGAAATATTAAACGTAAGTATAAATAAGTCATAAAGAAAAAGAAAAAAAATGAATATTGTAACTATTCTGAACAATATCAACAAAAAAAAAAAAAGGGAAAAAAGAAGAAAAAAAAAAAAGGAAAAAATCTAAAGAATCCGGTTTCTGTTTAATAACATTAAAAATAATATTATCTTCAACAACCTTTCTGTGTTGACAATTATATTTGTTAACTAAAATGTCTGAATATCTAGTTTCAGAGAGCAACTATTCCGTGTGTACAGGTCTCCATTTTTATCAACACATATGAACTCCGTTTTGTGTGCATTCACATGGAGGTCAATGTCACCTGCTGCCTGCTCCAGACTGTGCGGCAGGGATCTGGCTTGGGTTGGTGTATTTGCCAGTAGCGCTATGGTAATTTACTAAGCTTTTTGCTGAGACCATATGAAAGGGGCACCCAATGAGACTCGAACTCACTCGTGTAGGTTTGCTAGTCGGCCAGTAGCGCTATGTCATCTGCGTAGTCTGTGGCCGTAATAGTTTGTGCGAGGTATCGTCTGCTTATTAAATTTTTTTAGGTAAAACCATTTTCTTTCATTAGATCTATCGACGTTCGAAGTTTGTAGTCAAGGTAGATCATGAGCCGATATGAGGCTACTGTATACCCTTGCAGAATATGAATTATAAAGGCTTTTATTTTAGTACGTTGTATAAAAAACCTGAGACATAGTTGTTGTACGAAGAATTTTTTATATAATTGAGTTCATTGTAAAATTTGGGGCTACAAATTTTTTTGATTTTAAGATCATCATCATCATGTCGAGCCGCTAGCACGGATATCCCTGACCCTTTCTCGCCACTTCTCCCTATCGGTCATCACCTCCGACAGGTCTTCAGGGCTACATCCCGTATCCTCACATAGCTGCTGAATGTATGTTCGAGCTGGTCGTCCTGCTTTTGCTCGGCCTTATGTGGGGGTCCATAGGAGTATATCCCTTATGAGTTCGTCCCTGCTTCTCCAGCAGTGTCCTACATGTCTGGTTCGTCTAGCTTGGATAGTTTTCGTGATGGGAGGCAGATGGCCGTATAGTTGGTGCTTTGTGGGGTGTTGCCGCCAGGACTTGTTCAATATTGCTCGCAACATTCTTGAGTAATTGCCGTCTAGCTTCTTCTTCAGCCGTTTAGTTAGCGTCCAAGTAGTGCATCCATACAGCAGTATCGACACGACCGCTGCCTGGAAGAAACTGCCATTCATTTTATCGGTCAGGTCTGATTTCCATATGATCGATAGCTTATCGATAGCTGTCTATGCCTTCGTTAGCCGCGTGTCGATGTCTTTTTCGGTTGATGAGACACTGCTTCCTAGGTAGGTGAATTTGTCTACTAGTTTCAGAGAGGTTCCGTCTTGTGTGGGGATAAGATAAATACCAATTATTAATCCCTTTTTCTTTCGGTTTTATCATATGAATAAAAAGGATAAGGTCATTATAAGTAGAGTCATGATAAACTTCAAATGCTAATTCGTTGTCATTTATTCATAGCTAAAAAAAAGTATTATTTTCTTGTTCATTGTTAGAATCTGTTTCGTTCTATTTTATCTGGATGTAGTACCTAAAATGGCTGATATCGAAGTAAATGAGTTCAAACTCTAGGGAACTCTCTTATTGCCCCAACATACCGAGTACCCTTTCATAGCCATCGCTCCAAGCTCCAATCTGGCCAAGAGTGGTATCACCTAATACGGTCCTATCTATGGGTCAAATAGAACCGTTTGACATTTAAACCGAGTTCAAACAAATAACTTTTGATACTAATTTGGACTGCTTGAAATAGGACTATTCGATCATTTAGTAGCATATCGGTAGGTTGGTTGTGTTGTGTCTTATGGCATATCAACCTTTGTAGGTTATTTAACGCCAAATCCATTTTTATGCAAATAGTCAACTCAATTTCAAACAATTCAGTTTAGCATGAGTACACAGTTTAATCGTCAAAACAGTTCTACTTCATCTAATTCGGTTTAGTATAAGTACAGATTTTGTTTACACACTGTTAAATGTCAAAACAGTTCTATATTAAACAATTCAATTTAGTGTAAGTACAGTTTCAAAGTCAAAAACAGTTCTATTTCAAACAATTCAGTCGAGCATAAGCACACTGCTTAAATGTATGCACAGTTTGATTGTCAAAAAAATTCTTTTTCAAGCTAATCAGTTTAGTCAAACAGATCTAATTCAAACAATTCAGTTTAGCATAAGCATGCAGTTAGTTCTATTTAACCCATAGAGAGGGGCTTGATACTGAACACGTTCTCAACCTGGGGACCACCTGACCCCTGGCAGACGTTTTTACGCGCGGATTGATACGAATAACTTACCACTGGGGTTGAAAAACCTCTGTCATTATATAATTTTCTGACTCTCTCACATTTTTCCTTCCGGCGCTATTCTCGTGATTCATTTTCGCTGTCCCTTGTTTATTTTAAGACAGCTGCATATCCTGTTTTGAAATGTACGACTAACATTCAAATATCAATATGTAACAATCAAATTGTATGTAAACAAATGACTAATGTTTAATTGAATTGTTTGTAATACATACATCTAATATATATGTATAAACCAGATTTGGCATGAAATTACCTACAATGGTTGATATGCCACCGAACCAATTCTTATTATACTTGCAACGGGTTAAATAGAATCAAACTAAATTAAATAGAATTAAACTCCGACAATGATAGCTTCGGCAATAAATAACCCATAATGATTTCTATGCCATTAACCAAAGAAACCTATATTACTTCATTTAATACTATTTTTTGTTATTTCTACATTTTGTGGATATATATAGATAATATAATATATATAATGTACTGAACATTGGCATGATAGAGTATTCACTAATGGCCTGGGAGACCTAGGTTCAATCCCAGGTCGAGTCATACCAAAGACTTAAAAAATAGTACTTCTTCCTTCCTTGCTTAACACTTAGTAAGGATCAAGGGTAAAGTGCAGCAATCCAGGAGAAGGAGTAGCGCCCTTCCCAACACCTTAGTGTAGTAGCCATTGAAAAGGGAGGTTTCGGGTCACCCTCGACTATGGTCACCAAATTTACGTGAAAGTTTTAAGACAGTTTTTAAAACATGGAAGTTTTATATATATATATATATATAGAGAGAGAGAGATGGAAACAGACAGAAAAGAAAGGTATTCATAGATATATCCAAATAAAAACACACACATAAATATATCTGCATAGTAAAGGACTCACACACACACATACATGCATAAAAAAGAAAATATAGATGTATGAACACACAAACACATACCTATATATATATATATATATATATATATTCGAGGATCATTAAATAAGTTTCCAGATTTTTTTCGTATGGGCACTTTTATTGATAGTACACACAGGGAACTCTAGTACCCTTCGAAATAATCTCCTCTGGCTGCAACACACTTGTTGTACCGTTCCAACAACTTCTGGAAGGCCCCATAGAAGTCCTCTTGTGTGAGCGTGTCAATAACCTTCGTCACAGTCTCTTTCATCTCCTCAGTTGTCTTATAACGACAGCCTCTGAGCATAGGGAATAAACAAAAGTCACAGGGAGCAAAGTCTGGACTATAGGGAGGGTGAGGAACTGTCTTGATGCCCATCTTGGTCAAATAGTCTGCGAAAAGGATGGAGTTGTGGATTAGTGTATTGTCCTGGTGGAAATGCCAGTGACTTGAGTGCTGACCTCTTCCCTAGTAATCTCTTCCTGAACTCCCTTAAAACCTCAACATAGTAACCCTAACCCTAACCCTTTGGTCAATCACCTCTGGTGTATGGATTCCTTACTCCTCCTATATCTCTCATTATCCCTT
This sequence comes from Sepioteuthis lessoniana, assembly GCA_963585895.1. Taxonomy (NCBI): domain Eukaryota; kingdom Metazoa; phylum Mollusca; class Cephalopoda; order Myopsida; family Loliginidae; genus Sepioteuthis; species Sepioteuthis lessoniana. The sequence continues at coordinate 4,184 of CAUZXS010005199.1, read as the reverse complement.
ATAGATTCCTTGCCTTCCTTGAATCTTTTATGCCACTCAAAAACTGATGCTCGATTCATGCAAGATGCTCCAAAAGCAGTCAGAAGCATTCCATACGTTTCTGTGGCATTTTCTTTCCAAGTTTAAAACAGAATTTTATGGCATACCGTTCTTCTAAAGTGTCCTCACGTCCAGATTGCAATTTTGAAATTCACCAGCTGTGACAATCAGGCTTTAGTATGGTGTATTCCAATTCCTGCAGTAGCTGTTGATTTGAACCTGAAATCATAAAGATTTTCTGTCTTCTCATAAGATGTATAGTAATAACATACTGAATTTTCAAGTGTCTACAACAATTTTAAATGCCGGTACAAAAAAGTCTCGAAACTTATCGAATACATCACACACACACACACACACACACACACACACACACACACACACACACACACACACACAGATGCATATTCCATTTATCTTCACTCGAGAAGGTATAAATGTGTGTCTTTGTGTATATGATTATATATAAAGAAAGATGCTTGTGTGTTTGAATGATTTTATTTATTTCTCAGTATACTTACTAATATATATATATACATATATATACCAACATAAAGAGAGAGTGGATTCATCTGAAAGGAAACATGCCACTACCAACAATTTGGGTCTGAATAAGCGTATTTTCTTTTTAAACACCTGTTTAGAAAGTGCAAAATATAACAGCCGTTTATTTTCTTATATAATTGTTACTGCTTGTGACCATTCCTTGTAACCGATATTCAATTTTACTGAAATTATATATTATTTCAGTTAAATGTTCAAGATCTATATACATGCGCTCCTCTCATATATATATATATATATATATATATATATATTAGTGGATTGAAAAGCAAAATCTACCTCTGTTATTAGTAAGTATACAGAGAAATAAATAAAATCATTCAAACACACAAGCATCTGTCTTTATATATAATCATATACACAGACACACACATTTATACCTTCCCGAGTGAAGATAAATGGAATGTGCATCTATGTATATATGTTTCTCTCTCTATCACGTGTCATTCATCGCACGAAAAACAAAGAAAGTATTACCGCTAACTAATGGTGACTTTATTTACGTTTCACACACACGAACGAAATCACTTCAAAATATTCGTATGGGCTTCATCGGAAGCTTCAATAACTGCCTTACAAACTTTCCTGTCAGTTGAACATAGATTGACAAAGGTATAAGCGCCATCTTTATGAACAATTATTGACATATCCATTATACTTTTGATGAAAACGTTTCGTTTAATATATACTTGATATAGAATAAAAAAGAAAAAAAAAAACAATAGTGATATTTTATACTCGGTAGTTTCATGGACTGTTTACATGTAAAAACAGAAGAGGATAACATTTCCATCATTTTAAAGGATAAATATCCAAACAGATAAAAAAAATTATTGGTATCGGTCAGTATTGGATAATTATCCCAAAAAGTGGTATCGCTAAAGGAGGAGGATCTTCGCTCCTCATGGGCGTATACTTCAAGAGTGACGCTTTTTCATCTATTTAAACTAATTCTATCCAGACTGAGATAAACATTACTTTCGGCCAGTCTCTAATAAATTATGAGGAAATAAGTGTTTTTCTTTATTGTGTTTGAGAGAGTTGCATCATAATTTTCTCCTGAGTCGGGGAAGGGGTCTATGTTAGAATATTGATTTTCGATCCCCGCCAAAAAAGGATTTCAGATGCTAATTTTTTGGTCGATAGACATTGACCACCAGAGCCATAGTGGCAACGCATTTAGTCCAATTTGAAAAGAAGGTGGTACAAATCGATAATACACACCTGAAATTTCAACGTATCTATTTTATCATCACAAATATGCATTCCATTTAAATCTACGTTTTTTCCTTTATTTCATTTTAAATGTAAATAAAAATGTTGACTACTTGTTCTGGTATCTTTATTGGTCGCTTTTTCCCCTAAGTTTAGAATCTGATACTATTTACCAACCCCTCCGCTCGGGCAGGATATGACACAAGGTCAATTTTTAAGCGGAGTTTAACAGGTTTGAATTCAGAGTTTTCCTTCTCCTAGACTAGTTGCCCCACCAAGACTGAAGAGCCTAGTCTGTCCTACTATTTACCCATAGCTGGAGGTAGAATAATTGGATTCATACCTTTCCCCAAGGGTATAAGTGCTATGTGAAATGCAATCAGTCTCGTCCAGGATTTGAACTCGTATCGCCGTGTCCATTTCCAACGACGATAACGATTACATCACGGGCACCTCTAGTTTAGAATCTGATAGCCAGTTCTCTATAGCAGTAACAGAATTTTTGGAGACCATATTCTTGTAGAATTTGCTCAATCTTTCCTCTGGCCCAGTCGGCTGGGGATGTAGAATATTCCGGCTGCTTCTGTGCTGAGGGGTACGACTTCCCCGACGACATTTGGATATGACAGTAAATAATCTGTGGGTGAGGCTTCCGTAAATCTGGAGCTTTAGGGAATGCGAAGTACTCCTTCATTACCATCTCTCCTAGGTCCACTCTGACCCGGACTGGAAGCACCTGATAGGGTCCTATCTATGGGGCAAATAGAACTAAACTGTAATTACTCAAAACTGAATTGTTTAAAATTAACTGATTTTCCATTTAACTGTGTGTAAACGAAAAACTGTGAACTTATGCTAAACTGAAATGTTTGAAATAGAACTGTTTTGACATTTTACTGTGTGTAAACAAAACTGTACTTCTACTAAACTGAATTGTTTGAGAGTTTAATCAAAATAATTTAATTCGGCGTTAAATGACCCGAAAAGGGTTGCAGTGTATAGAGTCAAATGCCTGGGAGAAATCGTCGCCTGTGATCCAAAACAGCTTAAATCAGTTAGAAGATATCTTAACGGTTATATATCAGATCATTTATATCATCATGGCATGCTGATACGAAGGAGTTGCTTGATTCTCTTGATAACCGTTTATATCAACCATCGCTCCTGGTAGGTCCGCTAGACTGCACCTTGTGTCTGTAAGGAGCTGGTGTATGGAAGTCCTTTGATAGTCGGCCAACACTGTCGCGTCCATGTGTAGAAGTTCTTTAGAGAACATCGCTGATGAATTCGTCCTAACGTTACCAGTAGTACTTGTTCATACATTTCACTTGGGGCCATGTGGTGCATCCATACAGTAGTACCGACATAGCCACAGCTTGGAAAAAAAAAAACTCGTTTTATTTTATCAGAGTAATCCTCAGATTTCCCTATTAGTGAGAACCTGTCAGTAAGAATTCGCACCTTCGCTAGGCATATGTTGATATCGCTTTCAATACATGAGATATTGCAGCAGGGGTATGTGAATTGGTCAACTAATTTCAAAGCCTCATAAATGTTCTTTAAAACAAATGGGCGGTCTTAATAGCGTTTACGTAGAGGCTAATACACCCTGCTGCATGTTCCAGGCTGTTCTGCAGGAATATGGCTGGGACAGGTGTATTTGAAAGAAGCGCTAGATCATCTGTGTAGCCTGCGTCTTTTCTAATTTCTGCGGGATATCGTCTGCTTCTTTTTTTTTTTAAATATGAAAATATTTTCTTTTATTAGATCTATTGACGTTCGTAGTCCGTAATCTAGCCAGAATATAGAAATGCATGGTGCTAATATATTTCCTTGCAAGAATTCCACGAAAATGTCGGAGAAGTCGGTGTCGCTATCGGGTGAGCGAACCATTGCTTTTGTATTTTTCTAAAGCATCATTACTGCAGTTACAGTTTCTTTGAGGAGACCAAATGCTAGAAGTGTTTGCCTCACCTTTCCTCTGTGTATGGCATCAAATGCCTGGAAGAAATCCTCGCTCTTGATCCATAACAGCTTGAATCAGCCAGGAGAAATCTTAATGGTCATACTGATAGGATGGTCAAAGCGGGAAGAAATAATTATTGCATAACAGAGCCTCCGTAGATATTAAATTTCTATTTTCTTTATTTGTAAAACTTACTGTCCCACAGAATATGTTCACAGGAATTGTGCGAATTTAACAAGAAATAAGTAAGACAAATCATTTACGATCACAAAGTTAAAATTTAGAGAATTGATAAGCAACCCAACAAAAACATAAGAAATATAAACTTAAAATAACTTAAAACATAAATGGAAAAAAAATATGTTTACATGTGTAAAGTATTGTAGACTATCTTTTCGAT
>CAUZXS010005198.1:67500-69000 GCA_963585895.1 Sepioteuthis lessoniana | reverse complement strand
AAACGCAAAACTAGAGCGGGTAATGCCATCAATACTTTGCTCATAGGCAAGTTAGCTTGCCCCCTGGATAAGACTACCCCCCGGGAAGGAGTATTGGGTAAACATGGGACTTGAAAATGCAGCGGCCTACTGCTTCTTCAGACCTGTGCCAAGCATAGTCTTCTAATCACTTACACCATATTCTGCCTCCCTATTCACAACAAGATATCCTGGATGCACCCCAGCTCTAAGCATTGGCATCTGATTGACTATGTCATTATGAAACGGAGAGATAGGTGGGATGTGAGAGTCATGAGGGCTATGTGTGGTGTAGAATGCTGGATAGATCATCGCTTAATCATTTCTAAACTAAGCCCAAAACAAGACCACAGGGCAAAAAAACACTGAAGCGACTGAACATCACGAAGCTAAAAGATATTCTAACTAAGCAATCATTTGTTGAGGCTTTAGATGAACAACTTGATACCATCCTTTTGGAAGAGCAAGATGTGGAAGCAGCATGGACCACTCTCTGGGACATCGTATATAACACAGCTATGGAGTGTTTAGGACCATCTATCGGAAGACACAGAGACTGGTTTGATGAGTACCATGCCAGGATCATGGATCTCATAGGAAAAAAGCATGCCACCCACTTGGTGCACCTCCATGATCCACAAATTACTACCAAGCTTCACAAAATGCAAGATTCCTAGCTGACCGTTAGAGCTGATGAAATCCAAAGTTACCCTTGACAAGAATGACATGAAAAACTTTTACAGTTGTCTGAAGTAGGTCTATGGTCCCACCAGTGCCAGCTCATCTTCACTTCTGTGTACAGATGGAAACAAGCTTAAATCAGAGAACAAGATTCTGGAGAGGTGGGCTGAGCATTTTAATGGTGTATTAAACAGGCCATCTTCTATCAACAAGGCCATTGAATGACTGCCGCAAATCCCAGTAAACGAGTCACTCAATGTCACTCCAACCCTGGGTGAAGTTCAAATAGCTATCCGTCAACTATCCAGTGGCAAAGCACCTGGATCTAACTCAATTCCAGCAGAAATCTATAAGGAGGGTGGATCAGCACTGACAGGTAAACTTCTGACCCTCATTCAGCTGATATGGGTTAAAAGAACAACTACCGTAAGATTTCAAAGACATCTCCATCATCTATATTTACAAACGGAATGGGAACCAACAGGCATGCAATAATCACCACTAAATTTCCTTACTTTTAATTTCAGGCAAAATCCTAGCCAGAGTTTTTCTGAATTGCCTCAACAACCATCTTGAACATAGACTCTTACTAGAGAGTCAATATAGCTTCCATAAGGAACATGAGACTGTTGACATGGTGTTTGCTGCAAGATAGCTGCAAGAGAAGTGTCAGGAACAAAACACTGACCTCTACTCGACTTGTGTTGATGTGACCAAGGCATTTGACATGGCCAGCAGAGATGGCCTTTGGAGAATCATGGCAAAATATGGCTGCTCTAAAAAAATTAATCACCGCCGTTT